>CABHPQ010000491.1:7960-56705 GCA_902168405.1 Peromyscus aztecus
TCAAGAATTCAAGTGGCTCACATAAGGCCATACAGATTGTTAAAGACTGAACGGACTGAGGAAATAGTCATTCTATTTCTGCATCATTACTCCCTTTCTCTCGCTGTGACTTTGACATTGTTTCTGGGAAACAAAAGAAAGAGAAAGAACATCCTTCAATGGCATTTCCCAAAACATAGCTCTCACAGTTTTTCAGTGCCTCCTAATTTCCCATTGCTGCCTACAATTACTCTCCTTAGTAACTGCATTATTTAAGTCTATTAAATATTTAGGAGTGCTGTATGAGCAATGTCACACAAAATAAAGTTTTATTAGCCACAAGATGCAAGTTCACACATAAATTATGTGTGAAGACAGATGTACAATGAAGAGAAAGATTGTGGCTCCTGGGCTATTCGTCATCTGCCTGCACTCACTTTCTGCACTTTGTTCCTCTTAGGCTTGGGTTCTGCCTTGGTGAATTATGTCCTCAAAGCCTTGAAGCAAAATGATTTCACTTCTGTTTCTTCCTAGGTGACAATGTCAGGGCTAGTTTGAGAGTGACATCACTGTATCAGTACCAAAGGATCTGTTTTCTCCAATTGAAGGAAAAATCAAAAGTCTCTTGAGTGCTTCTGGTTTCAAGTGCACAAACTGCTCCCATTTCCAGTGTAGGGGAACCTAACCTGTGTGCCAGGTAGCACAACTGGCCAGTAACAGAGTTAGAACACTACACTCCTCTTCCTGAGTCTAACTGGAGTTACTCATTGCCTTCAAGCTCTGAGTTTTGCTCTTCTGTATCAGCCATTTCAGGTCCAGGACAAGGTTATCCTTGTCACAAACAGCAGGCCTGTTGCTGTTCCCTATGTAGCTTTTAGCAGAAACTCTAGATGTCTCTGATACTTCCATTTGTATCCTCCACATGGCTGTTTTTACATATTGATTGTGTCAAATAATGCACAGTAAAAATGTGTCCACACCTTCACTCCTTTAATATACACTTTTATGTATTTTCAGAGAATCTTATATATACATGTGATACATATTGATTATATTCGTCCCCGACTTCTCACGCTATTTATCTCAGACACAGTCCCAAACTCCCCATCTCCTCCCAATTCCATGTTTCCATGACCCACCACATCCAATTTGTGCTGCACACATACTCCTGGCTGTGTGGGAATCCACTGGAGGAGCATGAGGAACCTAACAGAGGCCACATCCTTAAAGAAAATGGACTTTTCCTTCTACCAGCAGCCAGCATCTGCTAGTGTGAATTCATGAGCACATTGGTTCTGGCATGTCCAAAAGATACTGTTCTGCTCCAGTCCTCCACCAACCCTCCCTATTACAATGTCTTCACTGCATCTTCTACAATGGTCCTCAAGACTTGGGGGAAGGCATACAGAGGGTCTATTTTTGACTGAGTACTCCACAGACACTTTGTCTCTATACATTGTTCAGATGTGAATTGCTGCATTGACTCCTGAACACTACACAAAGAAAATCTAATGATGTCTGAGTGCTTTACTAATCTGTGAGTATAGAGAGAGGAGGTTATAGAGCAGTTGCACACTATGTTCATTTAGCAAAATACTATGTTCATGCCTTGCTGTGGGATGTTCTGTATGGCAAATGTGTTGCTAATAAAACACTGATTGGCCTGTGGCTAGGCAGGAAGTGTAGGCGGGACTAACAGAGAGAATAAAAAGAACAGGAAGGCAGAGGGAGTCTCTGCCAGCCGCCACCAGGACAAGCAGCTTGTAAAGATGCCGGTAAGCCACGAGCCATGTGGCAAGGTATAGATTTATAGAAATGGATTGATATAAGATATAAGGACAGTTAGCAAGAAGCCTGCCACGGCCATACAGTTTGTAAGCAATATAAGCCTCTGTGTTTACTTGGTTGGGTCTGAGCGGCTGTGGGACTGGCAGGTGAGAGAGATTTATCCTGGCTGTGGGTCAGGCAGGAAAACTTTAGCAACAATGCCTAGGGTTCATGAACTCCACAATAACACCCATTCATTTTTATTTTAACAATATGTGTGTGTGTGCAAATGGGTATATGGGCACACTTGACCTTGCTTTCATGTGTGGAGGTCAGAGGTCGACAAAGGGTGTCTTCTTCAATCCCTCTGCAACTCCTTTTTTGACCCCCTTCTTTTTAAAGCTAGAGTTAACTCTTTTTCAGCTAGTTTTGCTTGCAAGATAGTCTCAAGGAAGGCCGGGCGGTGGTGGCGCATGCCTTTAATCCCAGCACTAGGGAGGCATAGCCAGGAGGATCTCTGTGAGTTCGAGACCAGCCTGGTCTACAAAGCGAGTTCCAGGAAAGGCGTAAAGCTACACAGAGAATCCCTATCTCAAAAAACCAAAAAAAAAAAAAAAAAAAAAAAAAGATAGTCTCAAGGCTGTCTTTGACTATGGGGCATGGGTGTGTGGTATGCTCAGATTACACAAGTGTGTGGAGCACAAACCTTAATTTTAACAAATCCTTACTGGAGGATGTTTTGGGGCTGCATATTAATTTAGCCAAGATTAAACAATGTGAAAAAATAAGGTGTTGAATTTTTTCATCCTTGCTGAGCTGATAATAATGAAATGAATGCATCAATCCGATGAAATTTATTTAATGTGGTAATAGCTTATAAAGGGAATTTTGCAATGTGTTTTTTTCTTTTAAATGCTTTATAAATGAACATGGAACTGAATGAGGTGAGAAGATCAACTTTCATTCCCAGATGGAAATAAAATTAACAGTGATGAAAAAGCTAGGAGAGAGTGCCTTCCAAGCTTAAGGACCAGGGCTGTAGCCTAGTACCCACATGGAGAATTCATAATAGTGTGTGCCTGTAATTCCTACACTGAAGAGGTAGAGACACACAGAATCTGATACTCACTGTCCACCCGCTACAGCCTGTGGAAAGTTCCAGGTCACACTGAGAGACCCTATCTCACGATCAAGGTAGAGAGTACCTGAGGAGTGAAAAAAATAAGTTGATCACTAGCCTTAGCACATGTGCCACATGTATATGCACACCTGTGTATATATGAACTCACATCATATGAACATGTATACATACCTGAGCAAAGTGTGCACACACACACACACACACACACACACACACACACACACACGGTAGTAAACAGAGGGGTAAAATCATTACAAATATAAATGAGAACATGGTGGTCACATCTATGTGATACAGGATAATGTCCCCTAAGGATATCTAGTTAGTAGTCTCTGACTGCTATGAGAATAATATGAGATTTTACAAGGCACAAAGAATTGGGCAGAGGTGATTAAGGTTGCAGTGGTAATGCCCCTGGGCTTCTCAGGTGGGCTCAGTCTAATGACTTGAATCCTTCAAAGTGGAGACATTTTCTAGGGGGCAGTCAGTGAATGGTGTGAACATGACAAAGTGTAGGTAGGCATGGGAGCTTGAGAAGGGTGCCACCTGCTGGCTTAATGATGGAGGGAAAGGCCCACTGGCAGGCTCTAGAAGTAGAGAAGTGAGCAAGCTGGCTGTCCTTTGGAGTCTGAAGAAAAAACACATTCCCACAGATGTGAGTTACTTCAGTGAGGCTTCTAGCAGCCTTTGATCTTACAAACTGTAAGGTAACAAATATGTATTGATTCAAGGCAATTGGTTATTGGTTGTCTAACTACAGCAACCAGGAATGAACACCTTTAGCAGGGAGATATACAGTTGGTAGAGTTACAGGGGCAGGAGCATCCTTGTGCTCCATCCTGATTTTTCTTGTTTGGTAACCTGCATCATTTCTCTTTCAGGAGGCTGCTGCAGCTTGGCAGACCCTCAAACCTATTGAAAATGCTAGAGGTAAACACAGGACAAAGTTTTATTGTACATTGTGCTCCTCTTTCCCTGGAAACACAGTCCCTTTGTGAATGAAGATTGCTATTAGGAGATTCCAGGAAGCCCATGGCAACACTTTTATTCAGGGAACTATAGGCTTCAAAAGCAATCCTTTCATATAAGTTGAGTGCTTGGAAACAGTTACCTGTGCTAAAAAATGAAATGAAATCTTTTATAAATAGTGCCTCAAAAATAAGAATAAGGACATTTTGTATTTGGTATGTTTAAGAAGTTTGCAAAATCTCTCATTTTGCACATATCACATAATCTTCACTTCTTTTCTTTCTTTAATTTTTTTGGTATCTGGATTATTTATTTATTTATTTTGCACTGTCTCCACAATAACCTTTTTTCACATTTCATACTGTATCTTAAAATACTAACATTTAGGAGACTAACTAATCTTTCTACTATTGAACAAATCTGTATGCCAGAAATCAATGCTCTGGATGCAGAAAGTCACACCTTCTTGTAACAGAGGTATAGAGAGTCCTAGTGAACACTGAGTGGTCTTATGTTGTCAAATCAGATAACTTTCTTGTTACTGCAGAAAAAAAAAACTTAGAAAGGAAGGGCTTATTTGTCTCGCTGTTCTGGTACACCATTGTGCTTGGGAACGTTATGACTACAGAAGTTAGACACAGCTGCTCACATTGCATCTGCAGTCAGGAGCTCAGCTTACTGTCTCCTGCTTATGCAGTCCAGTCCAGGGCTCCTGAACATGGAATGCCTATATTTAAGGTGAGTTTTACACCTCAGTTAACCTAATCAAGACAATCCATCAGATATGTCCAGAGACTGATAGCCAATGGAATTCTAGGTCTTGGCAAGTTGATAATGAACATAAAAGATCACAGACTGCTGTGGAATAATGCTTTTGTACACTGGTTTAATAAAACATTGATTGGCCCATAACCAGGCAGGATAAGCAGACAAGGGGAATTCTGGGAAGAGGAACGAACGTTGAGTAAAGGGACGTCAGCTTGTTGTCTATGGAGCAGCATGTAACGGCATACAGGTAAAGCCATGGAACATGTGGCAACATATAGATTAACAGAAATGGGCTGAGTTTAAATCTAAGAGCTAGTCAGTGGTAGGCTTGAGCTAATGGCTGAGCAGTTTTAATTAATGTAAGTCTCTGTGTGTTTACTTGGGTCTGAGCATCTGCGGGACTGCCAGGCTGCAGGAGCTGGGCAGGACCAGGAAATCTTCAACTGCAAGACTTTTAGTTTCAATGTATAGAGTCCATCATGCCAGAGAAATAATTTCACTGGAAACATGAGGCAACCGGGCAATTGTGTATAGTCAAAAGCAGAGAGAAATGAATGCTGGTGCCTAGACAGCTTTCTCCATTTGGCCTTTGTATTCATTCTAGGACCTCAGCTCACAAGTTGATACCACTCTTTTTCACAGTAGGTCTTCTCATCACTGATAAACTACTCTGGAAACAAATCAACCAGAAGTGTGTGTCCTAGGTAATTCTTAATCTATCAAGTTGATAATGACAATCACGGATGTTCTTTCTTTCATTGAAGTTCATTATGTCTATTTTACAGAGCAAATACAGCATTGGTCTTGTCAAATATAAGGACTAGTTTTTGAGACTTTCCAGTTTTCAAGGTTTTATGAATGCTTTCCATGAGCTATACACTGGCAGATTCAAACTGTTTCATATTGATATTCAGGTGGACAGACTTTAGCCAGAATGCACATACAGTGAGTCTTTGCAAAGTAAGGTACAGTTGCCTGATTTTCTGAAGTGGAATTGGGTTATAGTCTGTTACTGGGACTTGACTATAGTCAGACACTCAGAGAATGGACATGGTAAGGAAAAGAATACTAGTGTATGACATATTTCCTGAGATTGAGGACAGACTAAAGTAAGATGCCACAAATGTCTAAATCCATAAACAAGTAGATTTATTGGGGGGGTTAGGTGATAGAAGGGTGGGTAAGGGTTATCTGCAGTAGCAGGAATGAGTCAAATGTAGTTGTATCACTCAAAGCCCATCTCAGCATGAGTGACAGCTCATGAAAAGTGGAACCTGGAAGCTTGCTGCATTACCTTTAGGCAACCTGACAAGTTATAACCTGTCCAGAGGCAACTTGGAGGGTCTCTCTTTCTTCCTTCCTTTCTTTCTTTCTTTCTTTCTTTCTTTCTTTCTTTCTTTCTTTCTTTCTTTCTTTCTTTCTTTCTTTCTTTCTTTCTTTCTTTCTTTCTTTCTTTCTTACTCTTTTTTCCCATATATGGATTCTAGATTTTTTTCTTTATTAAGAAATTTTCTACTCACTCTACATACCACCCACAGATCCAAATTCCTCCCACCCCCCAGCCCTTCCTCCCAAGCCACCCCACATCCCCACATCCCCCAAATCATGGTCTCCCATGGGGAATCAGTAGAGCCTGGCACACTGAGTCTAGGGAGGGCCAAGCCCCTCCCCACTGCAGCAAGACCGCACAAGGTGTCACACCACTGGCACTGGGCTCCTAAAAGTCTGTACATACACACCAAGGACAGATCCCGATCCCCTTGTCTGGGTGCCCCCCAAATAGTTCAAGCCAAATAACTGTCTTCAATATCCAGAGGGCCTAGTCCAGTCCCATGGGGGCTCCACAGTCACTAGTCTGCATTTCATGGGCTTCCACCAGTGTGGCCGGACATCTCTGCATGTCTTCCCATCTTGGTCTCGATGTCCCCCGCCTGCAGAATCCCTCCTTTTTCTCATCGATTTCTCAGCCTGGCACCTCGCTGTGGATCTCTGCATCTGTATCCATCAGTCACTGGACAAAGGCTCTATGATGGCGGTTAGGATATTCACTAGACCACTCACCAGAATAGACCAGTCCAGGCACTCTCTAGACCACTGCCAGCACTTCCAGGTGGGGTAATCCTAGTGGATTCCTGAGAGCCTCTCAGGCACCCTGCCTCTTCCTATTCCCATGATGTCCTCATCTATCATGGTATCTTCCTCCCTGCCCTTCTACTCTGTCCCTGTTCCAGCTTAACCCTCCCATTTCCCTATGTTCTCATTCCCCACTCCTCACCCTCCACCACCAATCCCCCGCTCCTAGTCTACTCATGAATCTCATCCACTTCTCCTTCGCTGGGTCATCCATGTGTCCCTTCTAGGGTCTTTCCCTGTTAGCTAGCCTCTCTGAGACTGTGGCCTGCAGTCTGGCCATCCCTTCCCTCACATCTAGTATCCACTTTTGAGTGAGTACATATTATGTTTGTTCTTCTTGGTCTGGGTTTCCTCACTCATGATGATATTTTCTAGTTCCATTCATTTCCCTGCAAATTTCATGATGTCGTTTTTATTGCTGAGTACTACTCCATTGTCTATGTATGCCACATTTTCTTTATCCATTCTTCAGTTTAGGGGCATCTAGGTTGTTTCCAGGATCTTGCTATTATAAACAATGCTGATATGAACATAGTTGAGCATGTGTCCTTGTGGTAAGATTGAGCATTCCTTGGGTATATGCCCAAGAGTGGTATAGCTGGGTCTTGAGGAAGACTTATTCCCAATTTTCTGAGAAACCACCATACTAATTTCCAGAGTGGCTGTACAGTTTGCAATCCCACCAACAGTGGAGGCATATTCCCCTTGCTTCACATCCTCTCCAACATAAGCTATCTTCATTGTTTTTGGTCTTAGTCATTCTGATAGGTGTAAGATAATATCTCAGAGTTGTTTTGATTTGCATTTCCCTGATGACTAAGGATGTTAAACAATTCCTTAAATGTCTTTCAGCCATTTGAGATTCTTCTGTTGAGAATTCTCTGTTAATATCTGTATCCCATTTTTTAATTGGATTGTTCAGTATTTTGAAGTATAGCTTTTTGAGTTCTTTATATATTTTTGAGATCAGCCCTCTGTCAGATGTGAGGTTGGTGAAGATCTTTTCCCATTCTGTAGGCTGTCGTTTTGTCTTTTTGACCATGTCCTTTGCTCTACAAAAGCTTCTCAGTTTCAGGAGATCCCATTTATTAATTGCTGTTCTCAGTGACTGTGCTACTGGTGTAATATTTAAGAAGTGGTCTCCTGTGCCAATGCCTTCAAGACTACCTACTTTCTCTTCTATCAAGTTCAGTGTAACTGGGTTTATGTTGAGGTCTTTGATTCACTTGGACTTGGGTTTTGTGCATGGGAACAGATATGGATCTATTTGCAATCTTCTGCATGTTGACATCCAGTTATGCCAGCACCATTTGTTGAAGATGCTTTCTTCTTTCCATGGTACAGTTTTGGCTTCTTTGTCCAAAAACCATATGTTCATAGGTGTGTGGATTAATGTCAGGGTCTTCAATTCAATTCCATTGGTCCACGTGTCAGTTTTTATGCCAGTACCAAGCTGTTTTTATTACTATAGCTTTATAGTAGAACTTGAGGTCAGGGATCATGATGCCTCCTGAGGTTGCTTTATTATACAGGATTCTTTTAGCTATCCTAGGTTTTTTGTTTTTCCATATAAAGTTAAGTATTGTTCTGTTCATGTCTGTGAAGAATTGTGTTGGGGATTGCATTGAATCTGTAGATTGCTTTTGGTAAGATTGCCATTTTTACTATGTTAATTCTACCTATCCATGAGCATGGGAGAAATTCAATTTTCTGATATCTTCTTCGACTTCTTTCTTCAGAGACTTAAACTTCTTATCAGACAGGTCTTCACTTGCTTAGTTAGGGTTACCCCAAGGTATTTTATATTATTTGTGGCTATTGTTAAGGGTGATATTTCTCTGATTTTTTTCTCAGCCCATTCATCATTTGTATATAGGAGGGCTACTGACTTTTTTGACTTAATTTTGTATCCTGCCACCTTACTGGAACAGTTTATCAGCTGTAGGAGTTCCCTGGCAGAGTTTTTGGGGTCACTTATATATACTGTCATATCATCTGTAAATAGTGAAAGTTTGATTTCTTCCTTTCCAACTTGTATCCCCTTGATCTCCTTTTGTTGTCTTATTGCTCTAGCTAGAACTTCAATTATTATGTTGAATAAGTATGGGGAGAGTGGACAGACTTGTCTTGTTCCTGATTTTAGTGGAATTGCTTTGAGTTTCATTCCATTTAATTTGATGTTGGCTGTGGACTTGTCGTAAATTGCCTTTTTATGTTTAGGTATGTTCCCTGTATTCCTGATCTCTCTAGAACCTTTATCATGAAGGGGTGTTGGATTTTGTCAAAGACTTTTTCATCATCAAATGAGATGGTATTTTTTTTTCTTTCAGTTTGTTTATATGGTGTATTACATTGATAGATTTTCATATGTTGAACCATCCTTGCATCCCTGGGATGAAGTCTACTTGGTCATGGTCAATAATTCTTTTGATGTGTTCCTAGATTCAGTTAGCCAGTATTTTATTGAGTATTTTTGCATCAATGTTCACGAGGGAGATTGATCTGTAATTCTCTTTCTTTGTTGCATCTTTGTGTGGTTTGCGTATCAGGGTAACTGTGGCCTCATAAAAAGAGTGTGGTAACGTTCCCTCTGTTTTTATTGTGTGGAACAATTTGAAGAGTATTGTTATTAGCTCTTCTTTGAAAATCTGGTAGAATTCTGTGCTGAAAGTATCTGGTCCTGGGCTTTTTTTTTGGTTGGGAGACTTTTAATGACCATTTCTATTTCCTTAGGGGTTATTGGTCTATTTAAATAGTTTATCTGGTCTTGATTTATCTTTGGTATGGGATACCTATCCAGAAAAATCATCCATTTGTTTCAGATTTTCCAATTTGATGGATTACAGGTTTTTGAAATATGACCTGATGATTCTCTGAATTTCCTCGTAGTCTGTTGTTTTGTCTCCCTTTTCATTCCTGTATTTGTTAATTTGGATTCTCTCTCTCTCTCTCTCTCTCTCTCTCTCTCTCTCTCTCTCTCTCTCTCTCTGTGTGTGTGTGTGTGTGTGTGTGTGTGTGTGTGTTTTGGTTAATTTGAATAAGGGCTTGTCTATCTTGTTGATTTTCTCCAAGAACCAACTCTTTGTTTCATTGATTCTTTGTATTGTTCTCTTTGTTTCTATTTTATTGATTTCAGCCCTCAGTTTGATTATTTCCTGGCATCTGTTTCTCCTGGGTGAGTTTGCTTCTTCTTGTTGTAGAGCTTTCAGTGCTGTTAAAGCACTAGTGTGAGATTTCTCCAACTTTTTTATGTGGGTATTTAGTGCTATGAGTTTTCCTCTTAGCACTGCTTTCATGGTGTCCCATAATTTTGGGTATGTTGTACATTCGTTTTCATTGAATTGTAGGAAATTTTAATTTCTTTCTTTATTTCTTCCTTGACCCATTGGTGATTAAATTGGGCATTATTCAGTTTCAATGAGATTGTAGACTTTCTATAATTTTTGTTGTTGTTGAAATCTAACTTCAAGCCATGTTGGTTCAATAAGATACAGGAGGTTATTTCATTGTTTTTTTCTTAATCTGTTGAGATTTGCTTAGTGCCCAAGCATGTGGTTATTTTTGAGAAGGTTCCATGGGGTGCTGAGAAGAAGGTATATTCTTTTGTGTTAGGGTGGAATATTCTGTAGATATCTCTTAAGTCCATTTGATTCATAATGTCTGTTATTTCCCTTATTTCTCTGTTGAGTTTCTGTCTGCCAGACCTGTTCTTTGGTGAGACAGGGGTGTTGAAGTCTCCTATTACTAGTGTATGGAATTTGATATGCAATTTCAGCTTTAGTAATGTTTCTTTTACAAATGTCGGTGCCCTTGTATTGGGGGGATAAATATTCAGAATTGAGAGTTCATCTTGTTGGATTTTCCCTGTGATAAATATGTAATGTCCTTCCAGATCTCTTTTGATTGATCTTAGTTTAAAGTCTATTTTATTAGATATTAGGGTAACTACACCAGCTTGCTTCTTAAATGCATTTGATTGGAAAGTCTTTTCCCAGCTTTTTATTCGGAGACAGTGTCTATCTTTGAAGTTAGATGCAGCAGAAGGATGGATCTTGTTTTTGTATCCATTCTGTTAGCCTGTGTCTTTTTATAGGTGAATTGAGACTATTGCTATTAATGACCAGTGACTGTTAATTCTTGTTATTTTTTGGTGGCAGTGTTGTATGTTGCTTTTTTTGGTATTTGTTGGTGTGGGACTATCTATTGCCTGTGTTTTCATGGGTGTATCTAACTTCCTTAGGTTGGATTTTTCCTTCTAGTGCTTTCTGTAGGGCTGGATTCGTGGAAAGATATTTTTTAAATCTGGTTTTATCATGGAATATTTTGTTTACTCTGTCTATGTTGATTGAAAGTTTTGCTGGGTATAATAGTCAGGGTTGGCATCCATGGTCTCTTAGTGTCTACATAATGTCTGTTCAGGACCTTCTGGCTTTTAGAGTATCCATTGAGGTGTTATTCTTATTGGTCTGCCTTTATATGTTACTTGGCCTTTTTCCTTTGCAGCTCTTAAGACTTTTTCTTTATTCTGTATGTTTAGGGGTTTGATTATTATGTGGTGTGGGGACGTTATTTTTTGGAGCCAGTCTATTTGGTGTTCTGTAACCTTCTTGTACCTTTATAGGCATTTCCTTCTTTAGGTTGGGAAATTTCCTTCTATGATTTTGCTGAATATGTTTTCTGTGCCTTTCAGTTGGCATTTTTCTCCTTCTTCTATCCCTATTATTCTTAGGTTTGGTCTTTTTATGGTGTCCCATATTTCCTGGACATTTTGGGTCATGACTTTATTGGCTTTAGTGTTTTCTTTTACTGATAAATCTATTTCCTCCATCGTATCTTCAATGCCAGAGATCTCTTCTTCCATCTCTTGCATTCTGTTGGTTTTGCTTACATCTGTAGTTCCTGTTTGTTTACTCAGATTTTTCACTTCCAGTATTACCTCAGCTTGTGTCTACTTTAGTGTGTCGATTTCAGTTTTCTAATCTTGAACTGTTTCCCTCACTTGTTTAATTTCTTTCTCTTGGCTTTCTTTAAGGGATTTACTGATTTCTTCCCATTTTTTGTTTGACTTTCCCTCGAATTATTTGACAGAATTTTTCATTTGCTCTTTAAACATCTCTATCATCGTCTTAAGCTCATTTTTTAAGGTAGATTTCTTCTGTGTCTTCTGTGTTGGGATGTTCAGGTCTTGGTGATATAGGTTCTGATGGAGCCATTTTGGTTTTTATGTTGTTGACTGTATTTTTGCACTGGCATCTACCCATCTCTTTCTCCACTTGGTGAAAGCAGTGCCTGTGTCTGAGGGAGCCTCTCTTGTTCTGATCGATAATCTTGGTTCAGTGTGATCTCTTGGTCTAATCAGTGCTGATGGACTCTTTGTCTCAGGGAGCAGCTCTTAGTCCAACTGGTGCTCTTGCGCTCTGTCTCAGGGAGTAGCTGCAATCTTGGCATCGGTGGGTTGGGAAGGGTAGGACTTTGGAGTTGCAGAGTCTGAGGTGGGGGGTTGGTGGTAGTCTCACCTGTCTGCAGTAGGTCTGCCTGCCTGCTGGCCTGAAACTGGGACTGCAATGGGTGATAGTGTGAGGGTGCAGAATTTTGTCCCTGGGCCCAAACCGAGGGGCTGGAGTATTCGGGTATGAGGATAGAGACTCACCTCTTAGTCCAATCAAGTGCTGGTGGGCTCTGTCTTAGGGAACAGTTGCAGTCTCTTAGTATAATCAAGTGATAATAGGCTCTGTCTCAAGTAACAGTTGCAGTCTCGGAGGGTGGGTGGAATTTTTCAGATGGTCTCTATTTCATCAGCTGTTTTTCATTGCTTTTATAACTTTGTGAGGTAAGGGCATTATGCCCCTGGTCAGTTTAAAGATGTTTTTGAGACATGTCTTAGTAAAGTTAGAAATAAGTTAAGAATCAAGTATAATTCTCTGTAGAATTACTGCTGTTGATGATTTGAATGCATATTGTATCTTAAACATATGCAAATATATGATTATGAGTTTGCTTTTGAGATGGGCCTGGGGATATGTCTCAGTTGGTAAAGTACTTGTCCTGCAATTGTAAAGACTTGAGTTTGATTTCCAGAACTTATGTTAAAAGCTTGGGAAAGTAACACATGCTGATGATTACCCAGGCAGATCCTTGGATCCCATTGGCCAGCCAACCGTGCCTATTGGGTGAACTCCAAGATCATGAGAGAACTTGTCTCAAAATAAGGTAAACAGCATTTCTAAATAGTGACACTTGAGGCTGTCCTGTAGTTTCCACACAGAAGAGACTCACATATGCAAACACTTTTATATGTACACTCCCAACAGGAACACACATATGTATATATACACATAAACAATGGGCTACTCTTCCTATTACAAAAACAATCGATGTTATAAATTATCTAAAATATAATAAAAGCAGAAAACACCATTCATGTTTACTTCTTCAAGAGACATTCATTTCTTACCTACTGCTCTGTTTTGATGTATATGTAGATCCTTGAATTAAGTGTACATACCCCTGCACACATATACACCACACACAAACACAAAGACACAGACAGACAGACAGACACAGACACAAGCACACATACACACACACACACAAACACACACACACTCAAAGGAGTGCTCATGGATGACTGAATTCTGTTTGTGAATCAAAGTGTATTGTTATGTTATTGTCCCTGATTCCTAGGATTTTTTTTTTTTTGGTTTTTCAAGACAAGGATTATTATAAGAAAGGAAGATGATTTTGAATAAGACCTTTAAAATCATTGAGAGATGCCTTGTACATTTTATAACTAATGATTGGAAACACGGGTGCAGCAAGGGACTAAAAAGTATAGTAGAGTTTTGACTGTGAGTCTGTGAACAGTAGGTCAAGTGTGTAGTGTTGTAACAGTGAGGGAATGCAGGCAGCTGTGCATTTCCTTGTTCACTCAGGCTTACCATCAGTTTTATGCATATTTCTCTTATCCTAAAAATGCTCCTTATTTCACCTGTCTCTGCCTCCTTCCTTCCCCAGTGCCTTCACAAGCAGGGATCTCTTCATTGTCTCCATAGTTACACCTTCGCTAGTATTGTTCATAGATAGATAGATAGATAGATAGATAGATAGATAGATAGATAGATGATAGATAGATGATAGATAGATAGATAGATAGATAGATAGATAGATAGATAGATAGTCAGACAGATGGATGCTTAGTTCATAGTTAAGAACTATGGATCTTATTTTACTTAAGAGTAAATATTGAAGCTTCTTTCACATTGTTTCTCTGGCTTAACAACTTGTAGCTGAAGATTACTTATGTCCTGCCTGGCCTGAAGTCAGGACAAATCTCTCTCACCCAACTGTTCTGCAGCCACTTGGACCCAAGTAAACACACAGAGGCTTATATTATTTACAAACTGTATGGCCATTATCTCAAGCTTATTACTGACTAGCTATTTCACTTAAATTAACCTATAATTCTTATTTATGTTTAGCCACATGGCTTGGTATTTTTTCTCAGTTCTGCCTTCACATCTTGCTTCCTCTGTGTCTGGCTGGTGACTCCTGACCCAGTCTTCCTCTTCCCAGAATTCTTCTTGTCTGCTTATCCTGCCTATACTTCCTGCCAGGCTACTGGCCCATCAGCATTTGATTTATCAACCAGTCAGAGCAACACATATTCACAGCATACAGAGCAACATCACCCATCAACAGCTCACCCTACATTCTAGTCTCACCCCATCTTGATTCTTGAAATAGAATGAAGTGTGGTTCCATTACCTCAAAAGCAAGTCTCTGGCAATTAAACTGCTGCTTTCTGAGTCTCTCTGATCATCTGAACTGAAAAAAGTCTATATTCCCTAATCTTCCTTCTCTAGTTTCTTCATATTACCTGATTTTCTTCTTAAACTCTAAGTATAGTTTCTAAGCCATTTGTGTCTATCTGATACCATAGAAATTGGATTAACTATTTTTCTCTTAGAAAAGCTATTTAGAGAATATCAGATGTGGAGAGTTACTCTAGAGCTTTCCTAGTAGCATTTAACCCATTTCCCCCAAAGGGATGCAACACTTTGCTGTCTTCCCACCTCCCATGGCCTTCGGCAGCCCCCAGCAGGACTCGTTATTTACTTTATCAAATTTAATTGACACTAGACCTGAGAGAAATGCTCAGAGCTTATTTAATTGGACAACAGGATGACATTTTTTCCATTGGCACCAGACTCCATCAAAAACAGACATTGTTAAAAGAAAGAAATAAAACCCTCTGCATGTGTGTGTGTGTGTGTGTGTGTGTGTGTGTGTGTGTGTGCATTTGCATGTACTTACCATGGAGCCCATATGGAAATCAGCAGACAAATATTAGGAGTCAGTTCTCTTCTTCCATGGTGCATTCATGAGAGGAACTCAGGTGGTCATGATTACACTGCAAGTAATTGTGCCTATTAAACCATTTCACTGGCCCCAGGCATAATATCAGATTTAGAAAATCAAAGTTAAATGGAATGACACACCAAGTCAGCATTAAAGGCCACCTTAATGAGATGTTTTGGCATGCTTTCCATGGTTTCTTACTAG
Source organism: Peromyscus aztecus (assembly GCA_902168405.1). NCBI lineage: Eukaryota > Metazoa > Chordata > Mammalia > Rodentia > Cricetidae > Peromyscus > Peromyscus aztecus. The sequence continues at coordinate 23,280 of CABHPQ010000491.1, forward strand.
AACAAGTCTGTGCCTTTCTGAACACACAGTTCTTGTTAAATTATCAGTTCAAAGTCTGTTCCCTCTAACTCCACTCAGCTCTTTTCTCCACTTCAATGTTAGTTCGGATTAATATATGAAAGTCTCTACCTTTCCCCAGAAAGGAAAAAGTAGCTTAGACTCCATGTTAAGATGGTCTTTAATGATGTCAGTGTTTCACCTTCTTTTTTTGGATTACTAAACAAGTCCCTCTAATTAATTGTACCTCAAATTCTTCAGACTCCTTTTACAGTAACTGTAAACAAACACGTTATTCTGTTCTTTTTCATGGAAATAAAGGAAAGAGATCCAAGAGTATTGGCCCTATGAAAAGCACTAAAAGGCAAGATGATTGATTTCTGGGAGTGAACAATTTTAGGTAGATAAATCAATCTAAGAAAACAAATAAGGGGCAAGAGAGATAGCTTGGAAGATGAGAGTGCATGTGCAAGCATTGGAGCCCAAGTTCAAATCCCTAGCATCAATGCAAAAAGCTAGGCTTAATTGTACATTCCTTCATTCACTGTGGAGGGAAGAGAAAAGAAGAGCACTGTAGTTTGTAGACTGCCAGCCCAGCTCCAGGTTCAGTGAGGTGTTCTGTCTCAAAGGGATGAGGCAGAGATCTAGAGACCAGGACATCTGGTGGCCTCTTTTGGTCTTTGAATACATGAATGAGCACATAGACCACACCCTATGCATATATAAAACTTGCACATATGCACAGAAACTCTTTGTCTCTTTATATCTCTCCCACACCACACACAAACACACACACACACACACACACACACACACACACACACATACACACGTTAAATTTTGCAAATAAGTGAAAAAGGTAGCCAACCTGAAGCAACATTCCTATATCATATCAAGTTTAGATGTGGCAACAATGAGCATGTACAGAACTTAGAAGGGGTATGCTATATATGTGCCATGTCCTATCTTGTTTACCCTTAAGTAACAAAGAAGCTTTGTTAGGATCATTATTTAGTGAAGTAGAGATCCAGAGTAAATCTTTACTCGGTACAAAGATAATTTGTCTACACTTTTCATTTTATCATTTCAGTTCCCATCATAAAAATATCTACAATAATCACAGGTTCTTTCTGATTTTCCCTTAAGTATGCACATGCATTCAGTCCTTATTTCCTCCTATGTTCATTAAAAGGAAACATACAACCTGCTGATTCAATTAAAATCTGGGAGAGGTATGTTGAATGCATGTTTGTATTTTGTATTGCCTTTATTTACCAGACACTCTATATACTGTAGTTAATTTTATAAAGAAAAAAAAAAGAAAAAGAAAAAAAACCCAGTTGCTACTACACAAAGGTGGGCATGAGTAACCTAAACTTTAGCATTACATATTGGAGATTTCAAAAACAAGAGATCAAATTCTACACAGCAAACAAGTGGTTCAAAAAAGATTAAACACCAGTTGTATGTTCTTAGTCTTTCACTACCCAGTCCACAACAGTAGAGGCATCCTAACTAATTCTCTTCTTCACATACAGTTAAAGTGATTGCTATTTGTGGAAGTATGCATGCATCCAATTGAACTGGATATACATTTTAGTACTTATTTTGTCTTTTACAAAAAGTATTTTTATTTATGTGTATGTATATATCCATGTGTGGGTATGTTCATGTGAGTACAGTGCCCAACATGGTGAGAACAGGGTATTGGGTTAGCTAGAGTTGGAATTATGGATAGCTGTGAGTCAATTTTGGGCTTGCTATTAGAATAGCATGTAGCCAGAAGATTTTCCTGTGTCCCACCCGGTCCACAGTCGCTCAGACCCAAGTAAGTACACAGAAGCTTTTATTAATTAAAACTGCTTGGCCATAAGCTCAGGCTTACTACTGACTAGCTGTTACATTTAAACTCAGGCCATTTCTGTTCATCTATATGTCACCATTTGTCCTGTGGCTTTACCTGTGTGCTACTACATGCTGCTCTCTGGACAGCAGGCTGGTGTCTCCTCACTCAGCCTTCCTCTTCCCAGAATTATTCTTGTGTGCTTATCCCAACTATGCTTCCTACCTGGCTACTGGCCAATCAGCGGTTTATTAAACCAGTGTACAAAAAGCATTATCCCACACCATTTCCCCTTTTCTGTTTAATTAAAAAGGAAATTTTAACTTTAACAGAGTAAAATTGATATATATATATCAAAACAGTTATCAAGCAAGAATTACAGTTACAATATCTAGTCTATTTATATTTGGCAAATTCAAAGAAAATATTCTATCTATCCTATATTTGTGAGTCTAAGGTTTCATATCTAACTTATCTTTTATCACAACTAAGAAAAATTATATCTATCAAGTTTTCAACTACATCAAATAACTCAGAAGGATATAATATTACCTAAGTAAACAGGAAGAGCATTGTAAGCAACTTCCAAAAATCTAGAATGACAGAGACAGCTGTCTGCCTGGACAGTTACCCAAAGTTCTTCTGTAATATTGGGGCATCCATCTTCAGCCCATAGGCCTAGAGTCTCTCAGTCATTTTGCCATGTTGGGCACCATTTGTAGTTGGAAGATTTTCTTATTTCCCACCCAGTCCATGGCCACTCAGACCCAAGGAAACACACAGAGGTTTATATTAATTAAAACTGCTCAGCCATTAGCTCAGGCTTCCTACTGACTAGCTCTTACACTTTAACTCAGCCCTTTTCTGTTAATCTATATGTCAACATGTGTCCTGTGGCTTTACCTGTGTGCCATTACATGCTGCTCCCTGGACAGCAGGCTGGCATCTCCTTACTCAGTCTTCCTCCACCCAGAATTCTCCTTGTCTGCTTATCCTGCCTATACTTCCTTCCTGGCTATTGGCCAATCAGAGTTTTATTAAACCAGTGTACAAAAGCATTATTCCACAGCAACAGCATGTGATGGTAACTGCTGAGCCAACTCTGAAAGTTCATTTTGACATGACATTTTGAAAGAAATGTTGGGTGTATCAACAGTTCTTTACATTTAATGTGGACACAGCATACTTTGAGACTTAACGGATAATATAGATTTCAGGTAATCGCTGAAACAAGGGAAAATTATCCTCCCTCAGGAGACACAGGCACGAAAACAACTGACATGATAAAAGTATAAACTAGTCCTTTGTTGTTACTGTTCTTTGAAACAAGGTCTAAGTATGAAGTTGGCCTAGTCTGGCATTGAACTCAGGGCCCTGGTACTCATAAAAGAAGAGTTAAAGCCAGGACCCCTATGTTAGGGGATTCCAGCTCTAAATGCCTTTTTCTCCTGAAGACAGTTGGTTGAAAGAAACAGACTACAGACACCTCCTTTTCATTGTACTCAAAACAAGTGTTTTCTCTTTGTTTCATGTTTTAATTTTTCCACTCAATATTTGTGTTTCTTTGAACAATTTTCTTTAATTTTTCAAGATATTTTTGAAACTCACAATGTACAATTAGATTGTGTGTCTTTTGCTGTAGTTTTGAAATCTTTTTGATATGTGGTTTTAGTTTTCATCAAATTTTAGGGTATATCCCATTCTTTATTGCATAATATGAAGAATAAATATTTCATATGCATATATGTATCTCTCTGAATAATGAAAGAATGACAGTTTTTTTTTGTTTTTGTTTTCTATCAGAGTAACTGCTTTGAATTGGTTTTCTCTTCTAAAAATTATTAGATTGATTGTTTTATTTATGAGTATGTGGGATAGCACAATCATGCCATGGTTTGTGTTTAGAGTACAGAGGACAACTTGTGGGAAAGGATTCTCTCCTTTCACCATGTTGGTTCTGGGATTCAAATCTGGCTGCAAGTCTAGGCAAAAGTTCAGTCACTGATAGTGAGAGGCAATTTCAGAAAAAGTTATTCCCAAATTGTATGACATTTGAGAACTATTTTCCTTGGAGTATCATACATTGCTCTTGATTTTTTAAAATCTATATTGTTTACTACTGTTGATGTCTCTTGCCTTTCATCTACATGCAGTAGAGAAAAGGCACATGGACACTCATGCAAATTCCTGCAACTCTGTATTAATGTGGCTTTAGTTCCCTAGTTCCTCCTATATTTTGTAAGAAATGGTTATCTAATTCCTACTTTCTATAAATTGAAGGCTCTATTCCCAGGTTGGTAAAGCTTCCAAACTGCTCATGTTCATTCTGGTGCAGAAACTGCATGTGGAGGGCTACAGATAGAGCTCCACATTGAGTCACTGACTTAGTGTGTGCTAGGGAAATGGGTTTCATCAGACCTGAGATGAAAACAGAAATAAGAAAGAAAGAAAGAAAGAAAGAAAGAAAGAAAGAAAGAAAGGAAGGAAGGAAGGAAGGAAGGAAGGAAGGAAGGAAGGAAGGAAGGAAGGAAGGAAGAAGGAAAAAGAGAGAAAGAATGAAAGAGAGAAAGAAGGAAAAGAAAGGGAGGAAGGAGGGAGGAAGGAAGGAAGGAAGGAAGGAAGAGAGAGTAAAGGAAAGAGGAGAAATGAAGGAGAAAAGAAGGGATAGAGATTGGAGGAAAGAAAGAAAAAAAGGGAAGAGAGGGAAGGGGAACAAAGGGAATGGATGGAATGTTAAAAGAGAAATGAAAGAAGAGACGTGAACAAAAAAGAAATAAAAATATATAAAAAAAATTAGAGAAGGAAGTGAGAGGGGGAAAGGGAGGAAGATACACACACACACACACACACACACACACACACACACACACACAGACATAGGGAGACACAGAGAGAGACAGAGAGAAGCAAGCATCCATTGGTACAGAACAGAGGTTCTTTTGCACGCTAGCTTGTCCCTTTACCCTGTGAGTAACAGTAAGTACTACCTGTAGTAGACTGTCTAAGGACAGCAACTCTGCTATGTTTTTCCATGTTCTGCTATGTTCTTCTATCATAATCTTTTCAGAATACCCCACCTGTCACACAGTAAATGCAGATGTCCTCACATTATAACTCCTTCCTGCTTGGTTTTGACTACATATTCTACCTTTTGTTCTGTCTCAGTCAGAGCTTTAGAAGATGGCATGGTGTCCCCTTTACCAAGTCACTCATAATTGCCATACTAGCCCTTGGATTTACACTTATGTAGTTCTCTAATACATGCATGATTTAAGATACTTCTGGCTAAGTGAAATTAAAATTCAGATTTATTTTATTTTCTGATCTATGTGGGAGTATATGCATGTATCCAAGTGTGTGTGTGTGTGTGTGTGCACATGTGTAGGGTATCTACAGAGGCTGGAATAGAGCTTTGGACTACACAGAGCTGGAGTTACATGTGGTTGTCATCCACCTGATATGAGCCCTGGGAACCAAATTCTTGTCCTCTCCAGCTCCCAAATTGGAATTCTTAACTATAAATGATAAATATTGGAAAACCAATCAAACCTTTGTGAAGTAGAAAAACAGATAATTGATGTTTTACATCAGTAGATTAAATTAATTTTTATCTGTTGCTGGGTCCAGAGACCTGAAAAATATTCATCAGCCTTTCCTCATTCCTATTTTCTTAGTTATTTTACTACAATCTTTTCCTCTATTGTTTGTTTGTTGTAGGGTATTATGTACCTATGGAGGCTAGCCTTCAATTCACTATGTAGACAAAGGACAACCTTGGACTTCTGGTCTACTCATTTCCACCTGAGAAGTGTGGGATGATAGGCACAGAGCACCACAATTGGGTTTTATTTATTTTCTCTTCATTCCACCTTTTGTATATTCTCTGTGTTGTCCTGGTCTTCACCAAAGGAGCACTAACAGTCATAATGGATAGCAAATGTCCACTGTCCAGAATGTTCCAGTTATGAAAGGAAAGTTTCTGTGGGATTAGCTTGGCTTGAGACACATGGTCATCACATGCAACATGCTTGGGAATAGTTGTACAGAGTGACAGATTCTGAATGATCAAGGGGATGGATTCAGCAGCTCATGCATCGATTTGCATTTTAATAGCACAATGTAATACTCATTATTTCTGAAATAAAGAAAAGACTTGGATAACTGAAATAAAAGGCAATGCTGTGTCATGTGTCTGCAGTCTCACATTCACTCCTGGCTTTGGCCTTCCTGGCTTAGCACACATTCACTAAAATGACTTTTCTCTTTTGTTTAAAACACCACATTCAGTTTGCTCTCTTCTTTTCTTCTCCTCTGACAAGAGCAAGTGATTGACAGAAAATGACTCAATTCCCCAGAGTCTGAACTATGTCTGACAAGAAATTATAAATATTGTGAGGTTTCTTGGGTAACATGGTGGATTTGAAGGTACCACTATGAGAAACAGAGAGTGGAGAGTTAGAATAGCAAAGAACAGACTCCATTTCAAGGAAGAGAAGATTAGAAGAGTGCACAACACCTATGTATACACACAAGTGTGCACAGATACATCAAATATCTATATAATAGAATGAATCTCTTTAAAAACAGAAGATTTCCATACACCAATAAAAGGCTTCCTGAAAAAGAAATTTAAAAAGACTTCTTTGTCACAATAGCATCAACAACATAATAATTACTTAGGAATAAATGTAACCAAGGAGATTAAAAAACTTCTATAATGAAAACTTTAATGAGCTGAAGAAGGTAACTGATTAAAACAATTTTTATAGGTCTCCCATTCATACAGAGATGAGTTAAATATTTTTAAATTATGGTTATATTGCCAAAGTGCCCTGAAGATTCAATCCTGAAAAAGCAAATCAATGCTGGAAGTATAAATAACTGACTTCAAAAATATACTATAGAGTCATAGTTATAAAATAATATGGCACTGGCACACAAAGAGACATAGGTAAAATATTGTGGGGACCTGTCCCACGAGGAACTTAGGTCACCTGTGAAGAGGTGGCCTGGAACTGAGGAAAGGCAAGTGTGCACCGCTTGCCCGTTCCCCAGCCTCCCTCTTACCCGCAGTCAACTCAAGCAGGAACTCGTTTATTGATGGGCAATAAGCCTCTTTTATACCAGAAAACCTCAGAACCCTAGGAGGGGATGAAGGAACCAACCAATCATTTTAAAGATCACCCTATTTACAAGTTGTCTATGCCCTCACATCATCTCCTGTTTTTAGCATAAATGACTTGAGCTAACTTCCTTTCTCACTATTTGTCTTTAATCTCCATACAAACAACCCAAGCTAACATCCTTTTAGCCATCCTTTGTATCTATTCTCTGTACAAACAGCTTAAACTAACTTCCTCTGGTACCATTTGTATCCACTCCCTGCACAAACAGCTTAAAGCTTAAGCTCTATTTATCTAAATTTCTTTTGGCACCCTCTTTGCAGCCCATGTATGCCCCACAGATTGCCCCTTTTTGTTTTTTAAATAAGGTGGGCTATTTACCTGTTTGGCATCCCCTGCCTCCTTTTTTTTTAAGTCAAACCTAACATTTATTGAGAACACAGAAAATCAGTTGACAGATCAGTCCTACTGTCCCTGAATGATTTAGTTATGAAGCAAACACAGTATAGGTTTTTAGTCCTAACACTAGCTCTAAGGAGAGAAGGGTTAAGAAACCAGTTAAAGGTACAATGAGAGAGTTATCTTTCCCAACCCCTACCCCCAAAAATAGCTGATGATTTTCAAAATGAGGCTGTTTTAGTCACATTTAGGAATTATTAGGATCAGTCTATCTTTGAGTCCAGTCCCATGGAGAATTGTCAGCCCCACTCCTCTGGAGAAGGTTGGTGCTGAGTTGTCCTCATCATACATGGTCACTGGTGTCCATTATGTATTTGGCCTCCAGCACATACTTCTCCCAGTTCAGGGCCCAGCAAGTGCTCACCTTTAAGCTGTGAGGGAGCTACACGCTGGGAAGGAGTCTTTGATGAAGGAGAAGTACACACAGGCACAGCCTGTCCAATGACATCTGTCCTCCCACTGGGTTGTGGACCCCAGGAAGACCTGGAGGAAGATGTAAGCAAAGGGAAGCTAACATTTCAAATGTTGAGCAGTTGCCAGGAACTGTGGTCCAAGTTTTTGGTTGAGGTAGAGAAGGTCAGTGTCCTCATGGATGTCCTCATGCAGCCATGTGAAGAAAGATGCTGGCCCAAGTGATGCTGGGGACTTCTTCAGGAGCATAGAGCAGAGGTATGTCATCTGGTTGGTCCACATACAGCTGATGTATACCCCACAAAATACGCCATGGTAAATGCCTAGGAGATTATTTTCTGTACAATATTCTCACAGCACAGGAAATGATGGCAAGATTTGAAAAATGGTATGATATAAAATTAATCATAATCCTCTGTCTGGAATTAATATTCAAATGCCAACAGAGGTGTTACCCATTTCTCCATTCCCCATGTAGAAAATTTACCTGAGTTATAAAGTCTCTTTTATAACTTACCAGTTATGAAACCACTTCTTCCAGCTATTCCCCATTTCCCAAAGGTGCCACAACTTCTCATAAGAGAACCAGCAGCTGGAGATCAGGTGTTTAAATCCATGAGACTATGAGAGACATTGCAGAAGAATTTCTAAACAGTCCTACTAAATAAGAAACACAGAGCCAAATATAGAGGTAATAGCCAAAGGGTAAATAGCCATGACTAGCCTTAGCATACCACCAGCAGTAGCTTCCACAGAGAGAGAGAGCTTCTTCCTGCCTAACCTGTGTTTTTATTGCCTTGATGTTCTGCCTTCTCATTGACTCTTAACCCAGACAGCTCACTTCCTCATCACTGCCTATCTATACAGACCTCCAGGTCTCTATGGTTGATACTGGGGTTAAAGGCGTGTGTCACCACACTTGGCTGCATCCTTGACCACACAGAGACTCTGCCTGCCATGTGATTGGAATAATAGTGTGTGCTATCACTGTCTGACTTCTGTTTGTGGCTTTTTGACCTCTGATCTTCAGGCAACTTTATATATTAACATACAAATAAAATATCACATTTCAGCACAAATAAAATATCACCACAGGATATTTTACATCTAACGCACAACATTAATCATCTTAAAGAAACAAGGAGTTATTTAGTATTCTCCATTTAGGTGTTGGAAACTTAGATAATTCAGTTGTGAGTGTTTTGCTGCTGTCTTAAAAGCAGTTGTTCTCTGCATTTTGATTGATTGTGGATTTCTGTAATTGTGTTTTCTACAAATAGCTTTTTTCATGAGGGATGGGAGAGTTATGCTTACCTGTGGGTAAGAGGATAAATAATATTCAAGTTTCATAAAGTATCAGTAATATGTTCCCCTGTAAGGCCTATGACCTCACTAACCATTGGTCATTGGCTGTGTTTCCAATACATTGTCTCCCTGCAGTTGAGATTTTAATTCAATGAGACCACTGCTGGCTACTGCCAAGACACAAGGGCCACTACTGCAAATGCTGACCATTGTTTTGGTGCAGTCACCTCATAATCAGACAGTGCTATCGATTATATCCCTCCTGTGGCAGCTGTCCATCTTCTTCAGGTATTATGAAACCGAGACAGAGGGAGGAGGCTTTTGTTTTGTGTTGATGTAATACTGGCTTCACTGAAGGAATTTGGAAGTGCTTGTTTTTAATTAAAAATATGCTTTAAAAAACATTCACTTTAAATCATTTTCAAAAGTCTGGTAGTATTCTGCTTTGCATCCATCTGTGCCTGGAACATTTTATTCAGAAGACTCTTTTTTATTACTTCAACTTCCTCATTTGTATGGATCCTTTTAGGTTGTTGATCTCTTCTTAGTTTTGTTGGTTGAGATGTAACTAGAAATTGGTCCATGTCTTTTAGCTTTTCCAAATTAATGGAGTAGAAATTTTTTAAGTATTCTCTTTTAATATTCTGAATTTCTTTGATAGCTATTATAATGTTTTTCTTTTCTTTTCCTTTCTTTTCTAATTCTACTAATTCAGGGCATCTCATTCTTTCTTTTGGTTAGTTAAGTCAAGTGTCTGTCAGTTGCATATTCTCAAAGAACCAGCTCTTAGATTTATTGATTTTGTTTTGTTTGGTTTTGTTTTCCTCATTTCTTTTTCATTGATTTCTGCTTGCTCTGACGTTTATTACTTTTGCCATTCAATAGATTTGGCTTTGGTTTGTTCTTATTTTTCTAAATTCTCAAGTTGCCTCATTAAGTCATTAATTCGTTGTGTTTCAGATTTTTTAATGTACATACCTAGAGTTATACATTATCCTTTAGTGTTTCTCAGGGTTTTATATGTTGTGTTTTCATTTTTATTTAGTTCTGTAAGTTTTTAAATTTCTTTCTTCATCTCTCTGTTAACCAATTCATCAGTCAGTAAGGAATTGTTTAATGTCCATGTGTTTATGTGTATACTTACTGGAGATTTGACTGATGTGTGTTTTATGTTTTATTGCACCATGGTCAGATAGGATGCATAGATTTATTTCAATTTTCCTGAATGTCTTAAGATTTACTTTGTGTCCCAAAATTTGGTTTACTTTTAAGAAGCTTTCATGGGCTCCTGAGTAGAATGTATAGACTTATGTGTTTGAGTGGAATAGTCTAGAGATATCTACTAAATTCATTTGATATATGATATCATTTAATTCTGATCTATTTATTTTATCCAGAATATTTATGTCTTAAAGAATTTGGGGTATTGAAAATACCAACTATTACAGAGTTTGAGTTATTGTGTGTCTTGAAGTCCAGTAGTTCTCCTTTTATGAAGTTACATGAACAGAAGTGTGGTGTATATATGTTTAGGATAGTAATGTCTTCTTGGTTAACTGTTCCCTTTTTAGAATGGAGTTCTTTTCTTTGTCTCTTCTGATTAGTTTTAGTTTTAAGTCTACTCTGTCAGATATTAGGATAGCAATGCTTACTTGCTCATTGTTCCCATTTGCTTGGAAAAATTTTTTCTCTTCTTTTACTTTAATATGCTGCCTATGTTTAAAGTTAAGGTGAGTTTCTTTCTTTCTTTCTCTCTTTTTTTGTTTCTTCCTTCCTTCCTTCCTTCCTTCCTTCCTTCCTTCCTTCCTTCCTTCCTTCCTTCCTTCCTTCCTTCCTTTCTTTCTTTCTTTCTTTCTTTCTATCTTTCTTTTCTTTCCTTTTTTCTTTCTTTTTTGCCTTTTTTTTTTTGGTGGTGCTGTTTTTTCGAGACAGGATTCCTCTGTGTTACAGCTGTCTTGGAACTCACTCTGTAGACCAAGCTGGCTTTGAACTCAAAGAGATCCACCTTCCTCTGATTTGGGAGTGCTGGGATTTAAGGCCTGAGTTTCTTACAGATAGGAGAAAGATTAATTTTGTTTTGTAATCTACTCAACCATCCTGTGTCTTTTGATAGAAGAGTTGAGGTCATTAATATCATTACTATTTGCCCTCTTATTGAAAAGTGCATTCTGGTTGCATCATCTTATTGTGGGCTTTTTTTCCTGTTTGTTTTCTTAGTCATACTTTTTGTTTACGTAATTATAACTTCATGTATTTTCTTTCTGTCTTCTGGCTATGCTTATACCTCTCCTCAATCAGAAGTGTTACTTCCAGTTTTCTCTGATTTGGTGGAAATTAATCATTTCAGCCTATTCATGAACATTCTTCTTTCTCCTTCAACCAGGAAAGATAGTTTTACTGAGTATAACTGTACAGCTTTTCAGTTGTGGTCTTTTAGAAGTTAGAGTGTGTTACTCTGAGTTTTTCTGATTTTCAGTATTTCCGTTGAAATAACAGCAGCTATTCTTTTGAGTTTTCCTTGTTTTTTGACTTGTGTATTTTTATCTTTCACCTTTTAACAGTCTTTCTTTGTTATAGATATTTAGTTTGTTAACTATGTATGGAGGGAGGAGGGTCTCTTTTCTAGTTTTATCTCTTTTATGTTCTGTTAATTTTTGTATTTGTGTGGGCATATCTTTTCTTAGTTTGGGAAGTTTCTATGTTCTTGTTGAAGATTTTATCTATGCAATAGACTTGGAATTCTTCTGCTTCATCTATGCCTATAATTTGAAGATTTGACCCCGTCATAGTGTTTTCTGTATGTTTCTTTCCTTCATTTTTAAAAGTTCGTATTATTTGCATGTGTGTTCTGATTACTCTATTTTATCTTTGAGTCCTGACATTTTGTCTTCTATTTGATCAATTCAACTTGTAAGGTTTTTTTCTGAGTTTTTTAATTGGGTTATTGAGTTTTCCAGTTCCATTGTCATTTGAACTTGAATTCTCTTCAATACTTATAGCCCTTTACTGAATTCTGCTTTCAAATCTTTGATTGCAGTCATCATTTCATTTAGCCTTCTGTTTGTGTTTCTTTGGGCATCACTCAGGTGTTTATTCTATTGGAGTTCATTGCTGCTGCTCTTTTTGTTTTTTAACTGTGATGTGCTATGAGGAAGAATTTCTCCTTTATACAGCTTTAATTGTTTCATGGAGTTTATGCTTTATCTTTTAGTTTTTGTGTTCTGGAATTCATTTGGGTAATTCTCATACTGGATAATTTTGTGGTAAGAGTCAGGCACATGAATTTATTTCATTATGTCTGTGAATTATGTGAAAACAGAAAGCTGTATCAGGGCATAAAATATATGGACCAAGCTGAGCTTGGAAACTGGCTATATGACACAGAGGAAATGAAGTAAGTTTGACACAGGTTGGGTTGGACGGGCATGCAGGATGTAAATTCTGGTTTAGGCCTGGAGTTTGGGAGTGGTCTAAGTAGGACTCAGCTATCTAAGCTGACACTGGATATGGAATTTTGGCTAGGTCTGAGCTTTGAGGTGTGTGCAACCACAGTAGAATCAGGTGGATTTATCAGGCTAGGCAGTGGTGCAAGATGTGCTACCCCTCCTAATGTTTAAGAAGACAATTTCATGAAAGGAGGATTCTTTAATATTTTGTCATAGCATTCATTGATCCTGGGGTTTTGCTACTTTCTAACTTTACTTATAATGATTGCATTAAAAAATACTTCCTCTTTTCTACAATATTTTTACAAATAGAAGATTTCAACTTAAAAAGGAAGAGGATGAGGCCATATGAATACAAAACAAAGCATTCCCAGATGTCACAAAGTGATTTTGTGTTTATACGGATATGTCTTATATTATCAAAAAAGTAATATAAAAGCAAATCATGGAATCCAAGTCCATAGTCCTCCCTCCAGAAACACTCATTTGAATAAGTCAACTCCAGGTGAGGCCTTTCAGTTTTCTCTCTAATAATTTGTTTAATATTAATTTGATTAGTATATAATTTCATTTAACTTGAGTAGAGTATAATACTTTATTAAACTATATCTGTCTCTTTCCCACCTTTTAAAATGTAGCTATTATAGAATTTAAAAATAAGTATCACCTGTTATAGACTATTATTTTAAGGTATATTACTTTTGCTTATGTTGCATTTGCTTAACTCTGTGAAGTTGTGTTACTGTGACTGTCTAAAACACCTGATGGTCTAATAAACACCTGAATGGCCAATAGTGAGGCAGGAAAAAGGATAGGCAGGGCTGGCAGGCAGAGAGGATAAGTAGAAGGAGAAATCTGGGAGCAGGAGATGAAGAGGTAGCCAGAGAAGGAGTACTCCGGGGTCCAGCCACATAGCTGCACAGCAAGCCACAGAGTAAGAGTAAGATTTAGAGAAGTAAGAGAATGGTAAAGGCCCAGAGGCAAAAGGTAGATGTGATAATTTAGTTAGGAAAGCTGTCAAGAAACAAGCCAAGCTAAGGCTGGGCATTTATAATTAAGAATACGCCTCCACAATTTGTTTGGGAGTTGGGTGGTCAGTCCCAAAGGAGACAAAGAGTAAGAAAACAAACAACAGTCACTGGCTAACATTCTGTTTCCAAGGTCACCACCTAGGTTGTATTTAGCTACATGTGAGACAACTGAGAAGAGAAAAAAATGACCTGTGTGCTTAGAACCTGGCATCCTGGCAGCCCTGAATTTTCTAGTGAACTTCTGTCTCTCACTGAAAGGCAAACCAAGTTCAGGCTAACAACTAACACTGAAGAAAAAAAATAAAGATATGCATTTTATTTAAGCCATTTTTTTGAAATATAAATATTTTTCTCTTTTTAAAAATATTTTCTTACATGTGTATATTATGTTTTGAGCACACCATCTCAATATTCCCTGCACCCTCTTTTTTTGCCTCCCTTCAAAAGCGGATTCCTTTTCTCTCTAAGACAATTTCAATTTTACTTTAATCTCATGAGTACAAGCATGCTCTTAGGTAATCATAAAATTTAGGCCCCACCTATGAGAAAAATCACCCAACTTTTTTTTTCTGAGACTAATTTCATGCACATAATATGTTTATCTCTACTTGCATCCATTTTCCCTGCAAATTACATAATTTCATTCTTCTTTATGGCTGAAAAGATTCTACTCTGTATGTTCACCATGTTTTTCTCATCTGTTCATCTTTTCTTGTGCACTCAAGCTGGTTGCATATCTCCACTTCTGGAAATAGACTAGCGTTCAAGTACACTGTGATGTGTTGCCTTTGAGTCCTTTGGGCAAATACTCAGGAGTGGTAAAGATAGGTCATGTTATGGGAGTGTTTTATAGAATTCTGGTGAAATAACTTGTCCATTGCTGTTACCACATTATGGCATCTCTTAACTTGTACTTTCCCACAGATTCACAAACTCCTTTAATACAGACATAGTTTGTTGATGAAAATGCAAATATTGACATATGGTAGACTATATATATTTTCTCCCTACCTATGTAGAAGTTAACCTAATTTAGACTTCTGTCCATTCTTAACTTGTAGAAACATTCAAATCACTTTCTCACCTAGTTATTTTGTTAGGCACAGACAGTAAACAGTTAATGGTTTCTTTCTCATAAACCTTTAACAGATCTAGTACATAATACAGAACTACCTGACAGAATTTCTGACACAGAGACTTACATCATACCTAACAAGGCTTTTGTGGTGTGAGTCAATACTTATGTGATGGAATTTTCTTTTCATCAGGGTGATGATACCAAATTAAATAAATTCAAACAAAATGTTAAATTACACATCAAATGTTCAGGTGTCTATGGTACTATGATCAAAGTAGGTGTAGATGAGTTAATTTGACTTGTTTGAATTAACAAAGTGTTGACTTAAACAACTCCTTTACTTGATAAGCTGAAGATTTCCAATCAGGCACGCAATAACATATTGATTGTTGCTTTAGTTTCTTTTAAGCAGAAACTCAATCAGAAGTCACCTGGTTCACCGATCACATATGTGTTGCAAGATAGGCATTGGGAAAACATCCAATATTTAGTCCAATTGCACATTTTTAGGGTAGATTCTCTTGGGCTGTGCTCTGGACCAAGAGAAATGAGATTTTGAAGCCACCAAGAAGTGTGACTGGGGCTGAGGAGACAGCACAAGGGATAGAGGGGAAAAGCAGTTGTGCAAATGTAAGTTTGGAGTTTTGATACCTAGCAACCATACAAAAGCAGGAAGGTACAGTGGCTCATCCACAAGGACAGTGGTTGATAGATGAAGACAGGGTATCGCTCAGGTAAGCTGGCTAGTTAGACTAGTTGAATCAGCAATATTTGGGTTCTGGGAAAGAGCCAGCCTCAGGAAGTGAAGTGGAGAGTGGTGGAGGAATACAGACAGCAAAGTCAACTTCTGGCCTCTTCAAACGTAAATGCATCCACACACATGGAAACAAACATTCACATGGGCATAATACATCCACACACACCAAAAAGAAGGGGAGGGGGATGTAAAAGACTTCTCTGTGCTGTCACTTCTAATTGTCATTCTAATAGTGCTTCCACCGTTCCTCTTAGTGGGCTCAAAATTATCTATCACAATGATTTAGGTGTTCCCTAGGCAGTGAATTTCATTCCTTGGCCCTTTTTGATGGTTGAAATATTCTAATCGGTAGGATTAGGATAAGCATACCATCCAGTTTTCTTAGAATATTCTGGCTCTATAAGTGATCTTCTGCTGAAATTATGGAGGGCAGCATTTATTCTGTGAGATTTCTCATAATAACTCCACTTTGGGATCCCTCCTTTCAGTCATGTGCCCTTTCAGCCCTGGACGCGGATAGCTTGGTTCCTTTCAATGTGAAGAAAGTCAGAAAATCTTGCTGTATGTAACCTACTCAGTCTCTCTTCTGTTCTGATCTCCCTCTCTCAAAAGCTCATGCTTTCATACATGCACACACATAGAAGCACATATATAAGAAAGCAAGCTGATTTCAAAAGAATAAAAGAAGACAAGAAAGTAAAAAGCTATCTTGTGATCTGTAATGAAAATAGCATTGATGGAGAAAAATAAAGAATCAATATTCTTCCAAATGAACTCAGTGCATGTTTGATAATTTGCAATATGTGCTAAAGCAAACGTCATTATGTTTATGTGTTAGACTAATGTCATATAATTTTGTTATATATATATATATATATATATATATATATAATCATGTGCTAGTTTAAATACTTTATAAGATATGTTCTATTATATAATATATCTGGAAATCAAAAGTTCAAAATTAGTTATGTAGCTCTGAAATCAAGATATAAGCAGAACTACTTGTTACTGGGGTAGTTTGGAATACACCCATGTATTTTTTTTTTAATGTCTGTCTGCCTTTACAGGGTCATGACAAAATTATCGTCACCCCTATTTCTGTTGTTCCACTAGATTTTTTTATTTGACATTATTCCATCCATTTATATAAGGACATCTGTGTCCCTTACTGAGTCAACCTATATACATAATAGTGAACAAGTTCCCTTATTCAAACTCTTTGACCCATTTTCATCATTTGACATTGGGTGTCAAATTTGCATTTGAAATCCAATTTGATATCAAATGACCTTTGATGCAAAAGTGACTTATTCACTAGTTACAGGGATGAGGATGTGAATATCTTTCTGTAGCATTATCAGTCTGCTGGAGACTTCTCTCTACTTGCCAAAGAGTTCTATCATTCCCATGCATAAAAATATTCAAGGAAACTGTGGAAATAGCTTAAATTACTTTTGCAAGCAAAATGACCTAAGGTCAAATTCTACACAACCAGATAAAAGCCAAACATGGTAGTGTATGGCTGTAACCATAGCTCTGGTGGTCAGAGACAAGTAGAACCTGGGAGCTCACTGCCTGGCTATTCTAACCAAAACTATGTTTCAGGCTCTCTCAAAGAATAAGGTCTCTCAAATAGAATAAGGACTCTCAATAATAAGGTCTCAATAGAATAAGGTCTCTCAAAGTTGATCTCTGTCCTCTAGATGCACATGCATTGGCAAGTATAATCACACACATATGAGCATATACAAGTATGCAACACACGCATAAACAAATAAATGTGTCTAGAGTAGCTTCCATTATCAACAAGACACACTAAAGGTCACCTGAGAACTGAATCTCAATTGATTTCCCAAATCAGATGGGCCTGTAGGCATGACTGTGGATGAGTACATTGATTACTATTTTGTAGAAGGGCCCAGCCCACAGGGATTGGCATCATTCCCTTGGCAGGTAGTCTTGGGCTACTTACAAAAGCTAGATAAGCATGGGCCAGCAAGTAAGCCAGCAAGCAGCATTCTTCCATGGTTTCTGTCACAAGTTTCTGATAGAGTATACACCCTGGCATCCCTCAACAAATGTTTGTGACCTAGAAGTGTAAGCTAAATCTATTACTTCTAACAAACTGAAACTAGAATAGAAAATAAATGAATAAATTGAACTCACTGTATCCCATTTCCAAAAGTTTCAACCATTCAGTTTAAGTTAAATGTAAAAGTTTAGGTCTGAAGAGAAGGCTTAACAGTTAAGAATACTGGTTGACCTAGGTTTAGTTCCCAGCATCCATATGGTAGGTTACAACCATACATAACTCCAGTTCCAGGGACTCTGACAATCTCTTCTGAATTCTGTGTCAGACGTGCATATAGTGTATATTCAATACAAGCAAAAAAAAAAACCCCTCATATACATAAAATAAAATAAATAATAAGTGAAAGAAAATAAATCATAAAATGTATCTAAGTATATTAATACATATCAACCTTTCTATAACGATTCTAAATATATGTGTTAAGACTTGTGGTATGATCATTCCAACTGTTTTTTTTTTCCAATTGTTTTTTTCTCTATTATTTTTCATTGGTTACTAAAAGCTAATAAATATCGGACCAAGAAGAACAACAAAAGATGGGACATAAACATGATGCCTTTTGTCTCCCTTCACTCTGTTAACAATCAGAAAATTCATAAGCATATAATACATTCAATGTGGAACTGAGAAAGGAAATGTCTTTTCAACATCTAAACTGCACTGAATGCTTCAGGGATGAAAATTTTCTGTGTGAAGTGACAAGGGGATAGATTTGCTGGAGGGATGTAAGTTATCAGAGAGACACTGAGTCCTGAAAAAAGTGGAGGAAATTCAACCTTGCAAGAGTAGCATGTGTAAATTTATTGCATTTAGAAACAATATCTTTTTCCTGCTTTGATTGTTACAGTTGCTTGATCTAAGTAGATTATATAGATCATGCAGGTGGTTTAGCTGTGGATAGACAGATGTTATCCTTTGGAAGTGAGGCAGGAGAGGAAAGAAACTTACGTGGTAATTTCAATGATCTGGATTGAATTGTGAGAGGAAAGGAAAAAACAGATAATAAATTAACTCCCCAGGGTGAGAGGCATAGGCGAGAATTGTTGCTGCTCAATGTGTTTACATTATCAAGTATTAAATTAGCAATGTTTAGAAGGTTTTTAAGAAGATAAATCTATATACAGAAAGACATACCATAAAACAGAGAAGATAATATCTCCCAAAGTCAGCCACACCTTCCTGGAACCAGTAGCTACTTCACCATCTACTGAAAAGGAGATGCAGACATGATAAAACAAGTAACAATGAAAGTAGCACGTTCTTCCATAGTGACCATGTGCTTAACATAAAACAAAAATCCAGAAAATTGAAGGAATAAGGAAGACAAATACTGAATGAGAAAACCTTTGCATCCTTGGGAACTAACCACTGCTGGGTCTCCTCTGCTTCCACTAGATAGTTGAATTCTTCTTATTCTATAATTTGATTAAGACAGACTTTGGTTTGGCACCAGATGAAGACTGAGTTGAAATAATTATAAATCTTGTCTAGTCAACTAACTAACAGAGGCATCAGATCAGTGTGAAGCACTGATATATTCACTCTGCAAAACCAGAGCAGCCAGGGCTCACGCAAGGCCCCACAGAGAGTAACTGAGTCTTCAAACTCCAAAAGCGAGACTTCAGCCTCAAAGGCTCATTGCATCTTTTTCTTTCTGGAGAAATCACAGCCATGTCTGGGAATCTTCTAAATTCTACTCCTTAACATGGTTACCAGGGGGGAAAAGTTTGAATGTGGGCTTCATCAGCAGAATTAACTTGGGAAGTATCCTAGTCAGGGTTCTATTGCTGTGAAAATACAACATAACAGAAACTCTTATACAAGAAAGCATTTGATTACGGCTTGCTTACAGTTTCAGAGGGTTAGTCCATTTTCTTCAAGGAAGGGAGCATGATGGAATCAGACATGGCAGCTGAGAGTTATACATCCAAATCCACAGGCAGCATTTAGAAAGAGACAGAATGGGCCTAGCTTGAGATTTTGAAACCTTAAAGCCCACCCTCAGTGACACATTTCCTTCAACAAGGTCACACCTACCTCAAACAAGACCATAGTTTCTAAACCTTTCAAAGAGTATCACTTCTTAAGCATTCAAATACATGAGTCTATGGGGGCCATTTTTATTCAAACCACCATATGAAGCCAAGACAAAGATAATTATTTTATGTTTTAATAATTATGAACTTTTGAACTTAGATTAGGAACACAAAGACTTTGCTTTAGAACTATAATTCAGAAAAGTAAAAGTGAGGCAAACATATCATCACCCTCTTAAAAAAATTACCAGTGTGCATCTCTAACGGTATACCCACCCTTTCCCAAATGCTGATACTAATCTCCATATTTGTATATTATTTTAATTTATTTTCTCTTAATTAATATTTTATTCATTCTTTCAAGTCTATCATGCATTTTGACCATATTGATCTCACTACATACCAGCCCCATTCTCTCTTAATCTCTTTAATCCCTCCCAAGCCTTCTTTCTTCCCCACTCCCTATTCTTTCATGTTGATATTGGATAGCCCTATGTATCTGAGAATGATCTAGAACTTGCTGTGTAATCCTAGCTAGGTTTGAACTTGAGGCTCTTCTTCATCTTTTTCAGCATTTGTCAATAAGCTTATGCTACCACAACCAATATGCCTCAGTGACTATGATTTTTTCTTTATCATATACCTATGTATATAAACACACACACACATACACACACACACACAATTTGGAAGTATAGAATATGTGTGGCTTTTTTTCTCAGTAATTAGTTGGTATTAATTGTTAATGTATGGATTTCAGCCTTCAAAATATTTTTAGATTCATTTATTCTGATTCACTAAGCCATGACTATGATTAATTTACTTTACAAGAAAAATGTTAGTTTTGTGATTGTACATATACATGATGTGCTGAAGAAGATAGTAAGGTCTAAAGAAATAGCCAAGAACCCAAAGCATGATTCTTTCATGCTGTTTAGATAAAGAATAAGTGTGTGAAGTAATGATGAGACAAGTGGATTTCTAAAGCAGGGCACAGGTTTCTAGGGATTTTTTCTTTTCCTTTTTGAGAATATATTATTATATTATTTCTCCTTTTCCTTTTCTATCCCCTTCAATGACTACAACATAACCATCCTTGTTTTCTTTTGAATTCATGTCTTCTTACATGTTTTATGTTTTCAAGGCTGGAGACTTTTTTTTTAAAGATCGGTCTCTCTATGTATCCCTGCTTGTCCTGGAACTTGCTATATAGACCAGACTGGCATTGAACTCATAGAGGCTAACTCTCTCTGCCTCTGAGTGCTCTGCTTAAAAGCATGCCACCAGGTCTAGCTCTGGATTTCTAGGGATGCTACCAAGAGATAGATGGAGAAAGTAAAGGTTTTTGGAAAATGACTATATGGATGTTGTTTACTCAGCCTCACAGAACCTGTGACCAGTCTTTTATGATCACAGCTATCTTCTAGGCCTGATGCAAAAAGACAGTTGGTGAGCATGGTAGTTTAACTATGAATGATCCCTATAGGCTCACATGTTTGAACCCAGTTGGGAGGTCTATTTGGGAAGTATTAGGAGGGGTGGCCTTGTTGGAGGTGTGTCGCTGGGGACCAGGAGGTTTTGTGGTTTCAAAAGACTTATGCCATTCCCATGATTCTTTCTACCTTGTGCTTGCCATTTTGAGTTGAGACCTCAGTCATTTCTGATACAGTGCAGTTGTTCTGCTATTACAGACTCTAACTCTCTGAATCTGTGAGTGCAAACAAACACTTCCTTGTATAAGTGCATTAGTCCTGGTATCTTACCACAATAGAAAAGTAATATGGTAATATATGGTCTCTCCACGGTCTGAAATTAACCAACTAAGCTATTCTCATTGACCTATAAGCCAGAGGGATCTGCTTCTCTCCCTAGTAATGGGATTACCACTATTATTACCCCCAACTTTTTTTCTATATGCATTTAGGACATAAAATTTAGGTTATCCTGCTTCTGTGTCAAGCACTTTATAGACTGAACTGAGTCCCCAGCCTCATGTATTCTTTAAAAAATTCTGCTTTGAAGTTAAAGGAAGAGTTCATGGATCTAGGATCAGGGTAGGTCTAAACTTACAAAATTTTTATGTCAAAGTCAACAACAAAATAGGAAATTGTGATTCTATTGCTTCTAGAAAGGAATTTAGCTCACTGGCATTTAAACTTTTATTCTGTGGTTCTTAGGATCATTTAATGTTTTTTGTAGAGAATTGGAGCTCATTTTCATTTATGAAGAGTGATGAGCATTTGGGTGTAGGAGGAAAGAACATTAAGTTTGGAACAGACTGCAATCAACATACTCAATTGATACTCAAGCAGAGATACATAATTAAACAGAAGCATGAGTCTACAAGTCAACAAAATTTATAGATTTTGTTTTTCTGTATTTCTATACAAATCATTTTACACATTTATTTGTAGCTTTGATAATAAATTGAAATCTACAGAAAAAGGAAATGGTCTAAGAATTTGCCTATATTAGCAAAGACAACCATTAGTGTTATTAAATGGTCTGGAGAAGGCTTAGCAGAAAAGAAAATCTGCATAAGCATGAGGAACAGATTTCAAATACCCATTATCTAAATAAAAATATCTGGCATAGCCATCTATGCACCTGTGCTTCCAATCTCAGCCTAGTGGGTAGAAGAGACAAGAGGCTCACTGGAGATTGCTGGCTGACAGCCTATGTCCAGGTTCAGTGAGAGAACTGGCCTCAGGAGAATAAGTGAAAAGTTATAGAACAGGACACCCCAATTCCTCCTCTGGTCTGCACATTTGTTCATCAGCATGCACATTCACACACAAGCACAAGTGCTGTGGGATGTTCTGTATGGCAAATGTGTTGCTAATAAAACACTGATTGGCAGTGGCTAGTCAGGAAGTATAGGCTGGGCTAACAGAGAGAATAAAAAGAACAGGAAGGCGGAGGGAGTCTCTGCCAGCTGCCCGCCAGGACAAGCAGCATGTGAAGATGCCGGTAAGCCATGAGCCATGTGGCAAGGGATATATTTATAGAAATGGATTAATATAAGATATAAGAACAGTAAGGAAGAAGCCTGCCACGGCCATACAGTTTGTAATCAATATAAGTCTCTGTGTTTACTTGGTTGGGTCTGAGCGGCTGTGGGACTGGCAGGTGAAAGAGATTTATCCTGACCATGGGCCAGGCAGGAAAACACTAGCAACACACAAGCTTATACATCATATTCACAGATACACACACACACACACACACACACACACACACACACACGTTGTCATGTAGATTGTATGATATTTAGTTAGGAAGAAAATAAGATAAAATAGAGTCACTGAACTGGAATGGTGAGAACTTCACAATGCATTAGTTGTTAAGAGTCCTAAATACTAATTTTATGTCACTGTCTCATATAACACAGACTCAAACTCTTTAACTTGAAAAATACAGTTGTTTTTTCCTCTTGGAAAATACAATTAGATGGTAAGATGGAATAAAATTGACTTTGGTGTTGGAAATCAAAATAACGATTAAGTAATGAAAACCATTTGCAGACAATGCCAAAAAGAAAGGATGAGTTGAGATAGAGTGTGGAGAGGCATGTGATGCTGTGTTAGTTTAAGATAATGTCTGGTCATAATTCTCCATGACCCGAGAGGCTAGGAGTTAGATTTCCTCTTAGGGACACAGATAGGGGCTAGGCAACAAAGGTGGTAAACTTTCAAGACAGCCAGCTCCTTTATCATCCTCCTGACCTGAGACAAAAGCCTGGCTGCTTAAAGACCTTGTAAGCTTTTTTTTTAGGGGTAGTAGTGGTGGTGCTTGGCTTCTTATCTGTTTGCCTACCAGGGAATCTAATTCTTAGGCTCTTAATTTGTCTCTACAATGCTTTTAGGGGCAAGAAGAGCATGTAAGACCCCTTCAAGCTAGATTTGCAGACATTTTTGAGTTGGCTGTGTGGATGCTGGGATCTAAGCTCTATTCCTCATGACTGAGTGTGTATCAATGCTCGTGATCCCTGAAATATCTCTCCAGGCTTTCTCTGATCTTACCATTTTAGACTCCATACTTTTCTGTGTCAATGTAGATACAGAGAGAATAAGTTGAGGCACATCCATTTTTCATCTCTCCACTTCTGTTGGATGGGATCCCTCACACACCCATGATTATATAGTGAGTCAGGAATGTAGTCTCACTCCATTCCACCAAATCAAACAACCAAGAAAAACCAATTTGAGAAATATAACCATTCTCTATCAAAATCACTAATCACATTTTTTTCTAGGATTATTTGTTAAAAAGGTCAATAAAAAGTGAGAGCAATAAAAGCAAATTGAAATAATAAAAGAAATTGATCCTTATTATTTGTTTTTCCATACTAGCTTCATTCAACCTTTCTTTCCTGGCTAATTTTCTCCCTTAACTTCCATTCTGTCTTCTCTCCTTCATCTAGAGTATTTTATTGTTCTCCTTCTTTTGACTACCATATCTCCCTTTACCTCCTAGTGGCAGATGTCATTTTAAAACCAATCACTGCTGGTCGTGGGAGGTGTGGAGGAAAACAGAAAAGAATGCACCTTTATAGTATGATCCGAGGAAGAGAGACTTCAGGAAAAAAAAATCCAGGTATGGGGCAGCTGCTCTCCAGGGCCACTCATTCAAAAGGAACTCATGGACCAATATTAGTTCTCATGGTGATCAGAGTCCATGTCAAAACTCCTGACCTGTGAACTCCAAAACAACCTGTCCATTCTTCTAATAGTAGAAAGTACATCAGGTATAAAATCACATCTCTGACAACTATAGACATAGAAAAGGAAGATGTCAAAAACTCATTTGAATTTGTTCACTAAATTGATTAAAACATCACAAATGTGTGCATATCAGTACTCACCTATCATGAAATGGAAAAACTTGTTTAGGAATGAAAAAAAAAATCTCCTTTTTTCCCACCTCTGAACTGTATTATATGCAAATTAATGGAATGAAAAACAGACTGACACTTCATTTTCTCATCAGGTTAATGGACCACTTAGTCATCCATCTGCAGCCATATTTTCTTTATCCCTAGTCACTTTGTGGTAAAGCAAACAGATTTATGTTGGAATGTAAACGTGTAAATGATGTGTCCTTGTGTATGTGAGCATGTGTTCTCCAGAGTTTGAATAGTTCTTTACATACTTTGTTCTTTTTATTTCTGATACGTGTATCCATAGATGCATGCAAGTGTGAAGCATACTTGTGCTTTAGTGTGGATTTGATAAACTGGGACACTCTCTAACTGTTTAGATAGGAGAATGAGTACGAAGCATCCATTTCATTTTACAGATAATAAAATTGAAACACACACAGTAGCTACTTGCTCTAGGCCACACATTATGAAGCAAAACCTGTAATGTAATTTAATACCCAAGTCACATATATATTCTGCAGCTTTATCTGGTGTATTAGAGGTAATTACAGATTCTATTATAAATCTCTTTGCAGTGCCCATGATAAGATGATACAAAAATCCATTCTTTGATTAGAGATGCATGCTTTTGTCAAGCAGATTTTCCTGTAAAGTGCAGGTTTCTTTTCCTTTCCTTTTCTTATTATTACAGTGTGTGTTGTGGGGATTGGGCAAGTGACCATGTTCCAGGGCACAGAGAAGGAAGTCAGTGGACACAATGGGAGCCAGTGGTCTCCTCCAACTGTGGGTACTAGAAATGGAACCCAAGTTGTCAGGCCTCGTGACAAGCACCTTTACTACTAAGCCATCTTAAAGGCTCAAGATACCATACACTTCTGATGCTCCCTGTAGGAAATGGCTCCAGCCAGTGCTGAAAGGCCCAAAGGATGCTGTTTGTACCTTGTTTACCCCATGCATCTTTTATTCTACTCTGCTGCTGGAGGCTGCCCTCCTGGATTACTTTTGGTCTCTCAGCAAGTCCTTTCCCTTTGTTTGGGACATGCTTTCTACAGGATGCATCTCACTCCCCCCATTCCTCCTCTGTGTTAGTTCAAATATGATACTTTTTCAGCTCCAGGGGCTTGTTTTGTTTATTTCTTTATTTCACATGTATAGAGTGGAGTGAGGCTGGGTGTGTGTGTGTGTGTGTGTGTGTGTGTGTGTGTGTGTGTATGTCCATAGAGGCCAGAGGTCAGTCTTAGGTGTCCTTGCTTGCTGTTCCCCACATTGTTTTCTGAGACAGAGCTCCCACCAGCCTGCAGCTTGCTGACTGGGTTTGGCTGTGTGACTACTGAGTCCCTACTTTCTCTTCATCCTCAGCATAGGATTTCAAGATGGGTTCTGGGATGGAATTTAGTTCTTTAAGCTTGAACAACCATCACTTTACACACTGAGCATCTTCCCGGCCCCAGTCTGAGGCTACTTTTAGAATTTGCTACTGCCTCAATTCTAACCGGTATTATGAGACTCATTTGATTGGTGATCTGCACTCCCTCTGTTTGGAACGTGCTCTCCATGACAGCACTGGGTTTCCATGTCATTCACTCTTGCATTCATCTGCCTTGATGACACCTACTAGGTACTCAGTGAAAATCAGTCAAATAAACCAAACTAATAGACAACCTGAGAGCCTTTGCTTTCACATGGCGGTACCCTATACATTCCGGGTCACATTTATCAATGAAGAAATTTAACTTGACTTCAAATCTTAATTGATCTGCATTCCACTTTTATTTGTAGCCCACAATTAAATCACAACTTCCCCCTTTCCAATTTCCCTTCCCTTCCTTTCTCCATCCCTTCTCTGTTCTTTCCCTACTCCTCCTTTCTCCTTCTCTGTGCTCCCCTCTACTCCCTAACTTACTGTCCCTTCTCTCTCTCTCCTCTACCCCACTCTTACCTACATTCCACTGCCCTGCCTTCCCATTCTTGTTTTTCTGTCGTACATTCTCATAATATATTCTAGAGGGACCTGGAACTCAATCCTTCTGCTTTAGCCTCTGCATCATTGGGATTACAGGTGTGCACTAAAGTGTCCAAGGTTCACTAATAGAGTTCATTTTAAAAATGTGATGTCCTGTGTAAAATGAATGTGATTTGTGTGTGTGTGTGTGTGTGTATGTATGTGTGTGTGTGTGTGTGTGTGTGTGTGTGTGTTCAAAGGCATGTAGGTGTCCATGTATATGTGGAATTGGAGGCTAGAGATGAGCTCTGAGTATTGTTCATCAGGGATTACTTTTTGTTGTTGTTTAATAATGTAGAAATACTTTTGATTTACTATTATTGAGTGGGAATATCTCAGCATGCATGCTAAGGTCAAAGGACAACTTTGTGAAGTTGGTTCTCTTTTTACTAACTTAAGGCAAGTATCTTTAACAGCTAAATCTCATCATCTGTGGATTCCTGCCTTACTGGGAACTTAGGTCACCTGTGAAGAGGTGGCCTGGAACTGAGGAAAGGTAAGAGCACCAGTCCCCTGTTTCTCAGCCCTCCTTCTTACCAGGAGACAATCAGACACAGCGGGGAGTCAAGTCAAGCAAGAACTCAGTTATTGTTAGGCAGTAAGCCTCTTTTATAGCAAAAACCTCAGAACCCAAGGAGTGGGTGAAGGAACCAATCAATCATTGTAAAGGTCACCCTATTTACAAATAGTTTATGCTCTGACATCATCTCCTGATCTTAATATCTTATCTCAGCATAAACAACTTGAGCTAACTTCCTTCCTCACCATTTGTATCTAATCTCCATACAAACAACCCAAGCTAACTTCCTCTCAGCACCATTGTAGCTTCAGAACCTTGTAGCTTCTCTCTTAGTAAACAGCTTAAACTAACTTCCTCTCCAAACCATCCTTTGTATCTACTCTCTGGGTAAACAGCTTAAAGCTTAAGCTCTATTTGTCTAACTTTCTCTGGGTACCCTCTTTGTAACTCATGTATGCCCCACAATCAATCCCCCCTCCTCCCCATAATTTTTTTTTTTTTTGGTTTTTTGAAACAGGGTTTTTCTGTGTAGTTTTGGTGCCTGTCCTGGATCTCTCTCTGTAGACCAGGCTGGCCTCAAACTCACAGTGATCTGACTGGCTCTGCCTCCTGAGTGCTGGGATTAAAGGTATGTGCCACCACCACCTGCCACTCACCCCCCATGATTCTTGAGACATGATCACTCATTGACATGGAACTCACTAAATAAAGTAGTTCCATAGGCCAGCAAAACCTGGGGATGCTATCTCCACCTTCTTATGAATGGGATTACAGGAGCACACTATCATTCACTGCCTTTCATATGCATTCTGGGGGTCAAACACACCATGGTGCTTACATAGCAGGCACATTACCAACTGAGCCATCATCCCATTATTAATGTAATTATAAACTAATCTAAAATTTAAACCATTTTAAAAATGATCTGAAATGAAAAACTTAATGGTGTTAAAGTTTCAAGATGAAGTCTTTAGTGACAGTTAAGACATTACAAAGCTGTGCCACTAATATCTTGACCTAATGTTGAAACATTCCCACCACTCCAAAGCAGGTGGAGCCCATTAAGACATTCTGTTTCTCCCTCCAATTCCTGAAACATTGGCCTATGTTCTGCCTTTCTAAATTAATTTGTTCTTAGTAATAATCTAAGTTTACATCCATAATATTTTGTTGTATGTGGCTAGCTTTGGATCAAGTTTTAAGGAGCATCATAATATAGCACCCATGAGACATCCATTCTTAATCATAGTTACTATTCATTTTAAATATGTCATATCACGTATCTGTAGGGGTGTGAGCTTTTTCCTGCCTTTGACTAGAATGGATGGTACATATTGATAGACCCCAAACTCAGGGCACTATCCTCTCAGGTGGGCGCCCCAGATATCCGGACTCCAGACCAGTTGATGCAATCGCAAGAGGCTTTATTTTGAACGTTTGCGCAAACGGACCCCCCTACACCATTCAGTGAGAGGAGCCCCGAACAATAATTGCAGGCATCTTTTAAAGGCATAAACCACAATATTAGCATAACATTCGGGGCAATACACAATTGGCTAGTTTAAAGATCAGCACCGGGGAGGGGGGATACTGCTATGGGGGCTGCTCTTCCTCCTAGAATAGCCACAGGATGTTCTGCTAGACCCAGACAATGTCACAAGGTTATTCTGCTGATGCCACAAGAAATATGACAGGAATACTTCTGCTGAGGCTAACGGTTTGGGGTCCTGGTTTGGGGGCCTGAGGCTGGTGCTTGTTCCCCTTTTTACCGTTCTGCTGAGGCTGCAGGGTTTGGGGGTCTTAGGCTAAGGCTTGTTCCTCTTTCCACTGTTCTGCTAAGGCTGAGGGTTTGGGGGTCTTAGGCTGAGGCTTGTTCCTCTTTCTTATGTTTAACTCTTTCAATATCTGCTGAAATGATCTCAGTATCCTCACTGAAATTGCTTGTTGTTGTTTTATTTCTGAACATTCAATTCTGCTTACTGGGCACCTTTCTAATATTGCAACAGTGCCACATGGTGATCATTTTGTAGTTCCATTGTAGGTTTTGGGATTGTGAAGTGTGAACCTTCTCATTTACTCTGTTGACAGAGACTGTGCTGGATATTCAGGTCTCTTGCAATTCCATGTGAATAGATGCAATAATAACTTCACTATGTCCTTTCTAACTTAGATGTCTTTGTATCTTTTCTTGCCTACTTGTTGTGGTCATTCCTTCTGGTTGAATGATGAATTCCAACAGTGACAGTCAGTATCCTTCCCATGCCCCAATCTTAGAAATATTTTTTTCTTGCTGTTGAAAATGATACTTAGTATAGTCTTTTCAGAAACTCTCTAGAAAGACAAAGTTCAAAATTTTTTAACTTCATAATTTTAATTATAAAATATGTTTTGGCTTTCATCAATTGGTACTTTGGCATCTATTAACACCACTTTTTTTCCATATAAAAATGATTTTTAATATGGAAACCTCCCTATCGGTCAGGCATTTCTTTGGATCCCAGTGTAATTCCCTTTATCTGCTTCTCTGTTTGCTTCAGTGTTATCCATTGCAGTTTTGCAACTGTAATTACCTCTAGTATATTTTCTTGCACATGGCTTCAGTTTTAAGGTGAAAAGAAGGACTTAAAACTATCAATCAAGAAACATTCTTTCTGTCTTAGTTAGGGTTCCAGTTACTGTGAAAAGACACCATGATCGTAGCCACTCTTATAAAGGAAAACATTTATTTGGGGTGGCTCACTTACAGTTCAGAGTTCTGTCCATTATCCTAGTGAAACATGGCAGCATGCAGGCAAGCAACAGGAAGTGGGCTGTCTCACTGGGAGTAGCTGGAGCATATATGACACCTCAAAGCCCACCCCCACAGTCACACACTTCCTCCAACAAGACCACACCTACTCCAAGAAAGCCACACCTCCTAACAATGCCACTCCCAATGAGCTTATGGGGACCAATTTGATTCAAACTACTACATTCCACTCCTTGGCCCCCATAAGCTTATAATAATATCATAATGCAAAATTCACTTAGTTCAGCTTCAAAAGTTCTTGTAATCTATCACAGTCTCAACAATGTTAAGAAGTCTGAAGTTCAAAGTCTCTTGTGAGATTCATGCACTCTTTTTAACTCCAATTCCCCATAAAAGCAAAATTAAAAAAAAAAAAACAGATCACATACTTCTAACATATATTGGCATAGGATATACACCACTGTTGCAACATGTAGGGAAGGGAGAATATTAAGGAAATAATGGACCAAAGCAATATCGAAAACCAGCTGGGCAAACTCCACACTCCGCATCTGCATGTCTGATGTCTTTTCAGCTTTGTTAACTACAACAGACTTCTTTCTCTTGGGCTGGTTCCACTCCCTGTTAGCAGCGTTCCTCATCAGGCATCCCATAACTCTGGCATCTCTAATACCTTGGAATCTCTGAAGCAATTCAGGCTTCAACTTCACAGCTTTACACAATGGCCATTCTAGGGTTCCACTCAGAGACACCCCTGGCACATGCCTGATCTAAGCAGATTTCCTTAGATACAGAGGCAAATTCCATAACCCTTTTCTTCTATTCTTAATTCTAAAGCCAGAACCACATGGTCAATGCTTCCAAGTTCTGCTTCTTGCTGGAACTGGGATATAGTCTTTTTGTTCAGTTACATCTTCCACCAGATTTTTGTTGTAGATAGTTAGACCAGGCTGGCCTCAAACTCAGATCTGCCAGGTTCTGCCTTCCTAGTATTGGAATTAAAGGTGTGTGCCTCCACACCTGGCTATAAAATTTTTTTTATTTCCTTTTTCACAAGTTGGAAACATAGCTGGTTGGGATATTAACCTGGGGTTACCACTGAATTAAAGCCATTTTTTGAGATCAATGTATCTCCTTGAACACAGGATTAACTCTATTCTATTTCCTGGTGCCCCTTTTCTCAATCTGTAAATTTTGTCTTTTTATTTGCTCAACTTTTCCTTTTC
This sequence comes from Peromyscus aztecus, assembly GCA_902168405.1. Taxonomy (NCBI): domain Eukaryota; kingdom Metazoa; phylum Chordata; class Mammalia; order Rodentia; family Cricetidae; genus Peromyscus; species Peromyscus aztecus. Next base: position 54,240 of record CABHPQ010000491.1, read on the forward strand.
ATTATAAATCTTTAACAGAATAAAGACTAATAACCACATGACAGAGTCTATCCTAGGCTGTTTTGAGATTTCTTCTGCCAATGGAATTAATCCAAAACTCTTCATTCTAGCCTCAGGCAGATTCTTCGGAAAGGGCAAAAAGCAGCTACATTCTTCAACAAAATATCACGAGAATGGTCTCTAGGCCACATATTAATGTTTTCTCCTCTGGAACTTCTTGAGAAAGACGCCACAGTTCATCAAATCACACTCAGCACCACTGTCTTCCATGATCCTATTAGTATGTACTATCAAGCAGTACTGAAAGCATTCTACTGCTTTCCTAACCCCATGTAGCAAAGTCCAAATTCCTCCAAACCAAAACATGGTCCAGCCTATCATAGCAATACTCTAGTCCCTGGTACCAACTTCTGGCTTAGTTAGGGTTCTATTGTTGTGAAGAGACATCATGACCATGACAACTCTTTCAAAGGAAAACATTTATTTGGGCTGGCTCAGTTAAAGTTCAGAGGTTCAGTCCATTATCATCATGGCAGGACATGGTGGCATGTAGGCAGACATGGTGCTGGACATGTAGCTGAGAGTTCTATGTATGGTAGGCAACATGAAGTGGACTGTCTCACTGCGAGTAGCTGGAACATGTATGAGACCTCAAAGTCCACCTCCACAGTGACATACTTCCTCCAAGGCCACACCTACTCCAACAAAAACACACCTCCTAATAGTACCACTCCTTATGAGCTTATGGGGACCAATTACATTCAAACTACCAAATTTCCTTTTGTATTACTGAAATTTTTGAGAAAGAACAGTGTCAATTTTTTAAAAGCTATTGTAAAATTCATACATGGTGATCTATTCCTTTTTTGGTTGCCTATTCTAAAAGCCTTATTTTATAATTTCTGATTGAATTTATTTATTATTATATATTTATTAATATATTTCTAGATCTTAAAGTCATTTTGGATGTGTTTTTCTAGGATATTTTTCTTTGCAGGATGCTCAGTAGATCATTGGTAGCTTACACTGTTTCCTGTAGCTTGTCTTCATGCAACCATCACCAACTAAGCTGCAGCCCCAGCTTTTAATTTCCATAAAGTCAGATGTTCCTGTTTTACTCCACATTTTATTTATTTTTTTATTTTCTTCCTTTGCACAGATCTAGCTGATGCCTTGGCAACTTGATTGACATGCTAATGAAGCAACTTCTGACTTTTCTGATTCTCTCTACTCCTTTTCATTTATTTACTTCATAAAATTTGTTATTATTCCCCTTCCCAGCTCTTGTTTACAGCTACTTATGGTTTGAAATAGATTATGCACATGACATTTCGTTTTTTAATAAGAGATAGATTTACAATGAATTTTCCTCTGTGTCTCTCCTTCCCTGAGCCCTGTTTTCTGCTGTGATCTTTTGGTTTTCATTCATCTCTGACTATTTTTCTGGTTTCTTCAATGTATTTTCCACATATTTGTCAATTCTCCAGTTTTTCTTCAATTGTTCATTTACTCTTTCATGCTGTTTAAAAGACAGTGTGAATTAGTTTCCAACTGTTTATTGATTTTTTTTTTGTGTGTGTGTGTGTGGTTTAACCTTGGCACATGTTTCTTTCCACCCGACTGCTCTGTGCCTTGTGCTTGAGCCCTGGGAAAACTGTTTTCTGCTCCTTGATAGTCTGTCGTCTTCTTAAAGATCCCTGAGGTTTAACTGATTTAGCTTTAGTCACTATACTCATTATTAAAGGGAGAGAATGACAGGGACAGAGGGAGAGAAAATGGCACAAACCTTCTCTAGTACTTTAAATTCTCCTTTTCTGGGTCGGGGTCTAGTGACTGTGAAATTCTGACTGTTTATAAAATTCTAACAATGATCATTTTGCTCATTTGTTTTTCTTTATTTCTTCTTTCTTCCCCTTCTTTCCTTAGTGGGGGAAACAGATTGGAAGCTGCCCACAGAATCAGTTGGTTTTTGTTACTTTGTCCAATTTTCTGCTTTTAAAGCACTGTAAGGAAGCAAAGATGGGGCAGGGGCAGGGCAAATGCTGCTTGAGAAAACAGCCTGTTTTCAATGTAGGCAGAAGGACTTCCCCACCACTGCCTTCACCCTGGTATGGATGTAGACATGCAGGTGTGATCATACAGGGATGTGAATTTGAAAGGTACTCTATATCAAGGGCAGAAGACACCCAGTTCTAATCAACTCACCACAATGATTCTTAATGTTCACTGAATCTGTTTATTTTCGTAGCAGAAACCATTTGCTTTATGTGGGAACAGATGTATCAGTGAATATTTCACCAACAATGTCCCCACCCTGGAGTAAAGCAGCACTTTACAGTTGTTGCCTGAGACTTTGCCTAAGTGCACAATTAGTGAACAATGAAGAACTCATTATCTCTTTTCATCTTTACAGCCAAGCAAGCAAACTATTAAGACCAGTGGTGTGAAAACACACACAAGCAAAAT
>CABHPQ010000492.1:2973-30054 GCA_902168405.1 Peromyscus aztecus
AGAGAGAGAGAGAGAGAGAGAGAGAGAGAGAGAGAGAGAGAGAGAGAGAGAGGAGTTCTTAAAATGCTGAAACAATGGCCTTTTGCATGTCTGTGGGGACAAGCCAGTGAAGACAGGGAAAGACAGAAGGGAACTGGCAGGCAGGCTCTGGGCAGACATGGCTGTGGGGAGCTCGTATGCAGTGAATGGAAGCATCTTTGGGTCTACACCTCTGTGCTCCTGTTTGTCCTTTAGATTCCAACTGCCACCTTACAGTTAGTTTTAGTACTTGATTTGGGGAGAAATTGTGGGTTTACTTCACATACTTGACATTAAAACATTAATTTAAAATTTAATCAAATGGAAATAAAACTATTTATTATTTTTTGTCTGGTTTCTAGTGACACTTTATTATATGATCAGAAGGTACAATATCTGAAGCCCTTTCTTGGTGTCTTCAGCCAGGATGTTTTTAGTGTATTTAACCAGGTGGTCTTTTCAGCAACCCCACACTGACAACCCTTGTACCTGCCAGCCTTTGGACAGCCCTGTTCTGTCCGAGTGACCCAGCACCCCGTACAGTACAGGGACTGGGGTTCATCTGCCCATCATTGGGAATCAAAAGAGAAAAGTGTGACATATTTCCTGGGAAGTGTTCACATGGAGGTGGAGGCCCTGTTTTGTTCATTTGAAGTCTGTCCTTATTAATAAAGCTCTTTTGAGAACGCCTTTGCCCTGTAAATGCCTATGAAAGGAGGTGCTTTGCTGCATGTTTGTGAGACTTTCTATTTAAATACACAAGTAGATGTGCATAATTAAACCCTACCACAATAAAAATGGAATATTATCTGGCTGTTTTTATGGCAGAAGAAATTAATCTCTGTGTCTGACTTACAGTGAATATCACAGGCCTGCAATTCAGGCTTTTTATTCCTCTTGAGTTGTGTTTGTGTGTGTGTGATTCTGAAGCATTTTCCCTCAGTTATTGTCCCTGTACCCTGAGGTGGGGTGAGTCACTGCTTGTGGATCACTGGTGACATGGAGAAAGCAAGTCATACCTGTGCCTTCAACAATATTGTCTGTCTGTTGGCCCTCAATGGAACCTGAAATTCCCCATGTTGGGGAATTCTTCAGGAGTTAAGGCACTATTAATAATTAAAATTTGATCTGCCCAAATTTTAAGCAAAGTTTTAATTGAACTGTTACCTCCCAAAGTGGGCTCCAGAGGGAACAGGCCTCAGGAGGGAAGAAGGACTCTGGGGTTAGGCTGGGCCATGGCCGGCGACTAGTGGTCAGTAAACAGACCATGACCGATGAGTTTATGGGGGTGTCACTGTAGCAGGTAGAAGATCTCCCCAAGAAGGTGAAGGTGGATCAGCAGCTGAAGGTGCTTACTGCCAAACCTGAGTTCAAGCTCTGGGGACCCACGTGGTAGAAGGAGAGAATAGACGCCCCTAAATTGTACACACACACATACACACACACACACACACACACACACACACACACACACACAGAAGATACATGAAGTCTACAAATCTTCACCAAGTGTCTGTTGTTTGCCAGACCCTGGGAAGATATGGGACACAGGACTGAAGAGGACCCAATTCTCTCCTCAAAGACCTTAACATGTCCTGGGAAGGTGGTCACAGAGGGTACTGCAATGGTGGAACCTAGAGTTCCATGTCTGGGGGACACAGAGGGTGGCTTCCATCCCCTGGACCTTTCCTCTTGTTCACACATTAGCGTTAGGCTTGTGAGGTGAAAGAGACTTTGCTATAGGCTACTGTTCGATGTCAAGCAGAAGGGGAAGCATTTGCCATGGTACCATGCTGTTGTCAGGGTGCTTCCCTGGGAACAGAACTGAAACTCTTTTGAGCATCTGTGTGAAGGCAGTTGTGAAGATGAAAAGGCCCTGGCTGCATTATTTATTAGTTCTGGACCTTGGATGAAGATATTTAATTTCTCTGAGCCTTAATTTTCTTATCATTTCAATGCGGTGCTCCCAACCCTGTTTACCTCAGCCTTAGCTTAGCCTGCCTCCAGTGCAACTGGCTGATGACATGGGCTTGTCTGGACACTTGCCTAATAAAGGCCCCGACGATGTGCAGGGAAGCAGAAAAACTCATCTCAGCTTTATGTGGAAGGGAACATCGAATGCATCATTTATGGAACAATAAAGCACGCCGCGCAGATCCTTCTGCATTTGTGTCCAGTTCACTAGGTGGCTCTTCTGGTTTGCTGGCCAGGGAATTTAGCTTCTAGGATTTGGGTGACAGCACAGCTCGGAGCGCGCTCCCCACAGTGTATCATTCCCGGTGGCCGCGATCTCACTTTGAGACTGGAAATGTGAAAGGACAGTTCACTGAGCAGCGCTATTAATGGGAGTGTCGTGTTTGTGTCCGGCTTTGTGTGCTGTACGGAAGGCACGGGGTAATTAGATGCTTCAGATACATGTCTAGACAGGGCAGGGCTGCGGGAGCGCTTCAGCCCTGGGAAACGCCACAGGTCACTTTTTTGTGATCGGGAATGGCTCTCCTTCATCAACAAATTCAATGTGAGGTTAGCTCTGTGGTGCGAGGTTTATAACCAGCAGGGACATCAAAGCTGATGCAATTTGACAGGACCGACGGTTTGTCCAACTGGGCTAGGACTAACTCTGCCTGGTGTGGCCTGATTTGAAGTGCTGAAAGGGATGGATGTCTTCCAAATAGTTTTCTGCCATCTGGCTGTGGGCCTGGATTCTGGACTTCCTAGAATCAGGGCTTTGGCTTACGTCATTCTGATTCAAAAGGGCTCCTCCAAATTCGAGTTATTCCTTGAAAGAGTTATATATTGCGATCTCAGGAGTGTAACGGGGAAGCACATTTTAGGACAGGTAGGCTCTGAGGTGAGGCAGTAGGAAATGCTTTGAGGTTTTGGGCAGAGTATATTTCATGGGGGAGGGTGTGCCTAGATGGAGAGGGGGGAGAGGGCAGCAGGAGGTGTTCTGATGCCTTAGAGCAGTGGTTCTCGGCCTTCCTAACGCTGCGGCCCTTTAATACACTTCCTCATGTTGTGGTGACCCCCAACCATGAAATTATTTCACTGCTACTTCAGAACTGTAATTTTGCTCCTGTTATGAATCATAATGTAAATATCTGATATGCAGGTTATCTGACACTTGACTCCCAAAGGGGTTGCAACCCACAGATTGAGAACCACTGCCTTAGAGTCTGGACAGGGGAAAGGGACAGTGGATGTCTGGGTGGGTGGAGCAAGAGACATCTGTTACCTACACCCCAGCCCCTACGTACTCACACAGAAATCTCATTATTTTGAACAAAGGTAAAAGTATCTTGAAACCAGCCACTTTCTGGTTACTTGGCTTTGGTACTTTCTGGTACTGAAGATGTAGTCAGCCTCACAGTAAGCTGGTAGAGTCACATTCTTCCTTTGTCCCGTGTTGGCTCTCTCCCAGCATCTAATGGTCTCTGTAGCCCCCAGCCTCTCAAATCCATTAGGATCCGTGGCAATCTACTCATTGCAAGGTGCTGTGAGATTATCTATAAAGCTTCGTTCTTGGTACCCCAGAGAGACCCTCAAAGCTAAGGGCCAGTTGAAGTTGGACAGTTCAAACTTCAGCCGGTAGCTTCCTGAGAAAGCTCATCTAGTAGTTGCTGCTGTCAGCTGCAGAGAAGGCTGCATGCTCACGTCCCGGTGGTGGCTGGCATTGCGCATCTTCCGCATCAGGCTTACGCCACGAACAGCTTTATGGAGCCTAGCTTGCTCAGTACAAATGCTTCCTTGTCAGTGTTTCTTAAACTACTACTTTGGAGTCAGCTACATGCTAGCATTTTTATCAGAAGTCTGAGCGGGAGGTTCTGTGATTTGTCCAATTTTAAAATAGCGAAGGAAAAAGAGGGCAGATTTAAACTTAGAGATACCAGCTTCCCCCCCGCTACTCCATGCTCTGGGGGAGAAAACAATAGTTTCAAGAAAGATAATATGCAAACCTAGGGAACATCCCCCCCCCCACCAGGCCTTTCCCCACGTGGCCGTGGGAACGCACACATAGCACAGAAAACAGTGTGGAGAAAGGGTGCTGGAGACACATCTGAAATGCAGAGCTTGCCTGGTCTTGCTTCGATTCCTCAGGGGCGGTCAGGGTCTGCTTCTGCTCAACTCCCATCAGACCTAGTCTTGCGCTCTGTCCGCAGAAGGCACGCAGCCGCCCTGTCTTTGCAGTGGATGAACCTTAGCAGCTGAGCAGCACCGTGTGGTCTCTCCTCCACCTCACAGCAGTCATTCTCTGTCTGCTTAGCTGTGATTTCGGCTTTCTTCCCCTGGCTCAGTTCATATCCTCCCTCTATGCTCCTTCTGACTGCTCTGGGTAAATGTCCTCCCAAGTTTCCAAAGACATTTCTCCTTCCATCCTGCCCTTTGGATCATGCTCTGCCACTCAGGTCTCAGCAATGACAATAGAAGTCAGCTGTTAAGCCCCAAACGCCAGGGATCCTCAAGTCCCACTTTGCTTTCAATGGTGTTGATGCTGCTGGCCATAGCTCTGTGGTCCCTGTACACAGCGAGCACAGCTCTGTGAGCCTCGTGGACCAGTTTTCAGAGTGTGGGTGGAGTTCACTGGTGCTGTGCCCCCAGGACACCCAGCGGGTCAAGCTGCCACCCTCAGAGTCTTGCCGGGACTAGGAAGCTGTTGCTTCTTGTCTCAGTTGGGAACAGCAGAACTTGGGAAAATGCTTGAGCTGTTACCACTTAATTATTCAAGGAAACAGCTAAGAAATGGAAGCAGGTGTTACTGATCTGGTCCGTGCTAGCGGGCAAGTGTGACTGATGTTTAATGCCGGGAGGCATCTCTAGGGATATCATAGAAGTGACCACCTGCTGGGGGAAGGACCTGACCCACTTGCTTCCACTCTTTTGGCTTAGCTTGGCCTCTAGTGCAAGACTAGTGCAGTGGTTCTCAACTTGTGGGTCACGACCCCTTTGGCAAACTTCTTTCTCCAAAAATGTTTACATTACTATTCCTAACAGTAACAAAATTACAGTTCTGAAGAAACAATGAAAGTGATGTTATGGTTGGGGTCACCACAGCATGAGGAACTGCAGTGAGGGTTGCAGCATCAGGAAGGTTGAGAGCCACTGTCTAGTGTGTGTTCTCTTGCTATTGGCTCTCACACATGTGCAGATCTAGGTGATGGACAAACTGGATCTCCTCACACTGGAGTGTTTCAGCGGCAGGACAGCTTGGCTCCTGGACATGGTACTATGAGGAAATTTCTTGGCCATGCAAGAGACTGCTCAACTCCTCTTTCTAGTTCCTAAGGTTGAACATTGTTTCTTGTGTGGGCGGGGTCCAGGTGAGTGTTCTCTCTCATGGAGGGGGGACATCTATATAAATCATCTCACAAGCTACAGGAATCATCCTTGGGGTGGCTATGAATGTGAATTGATCACATATTGTGGCCCCATCTCTGGAAATCAGGAGTATTTATGGTCCTGAGTCAAGTCCTCATCCAAGCTCTTGACAGGTTGTATGAGACCAGGTACCACTACTTTGTCTCTACCTTGATTTTGTACCAATAAACAGACTCCTTAGTGCCGTTCTTGGCTAGATGTGAGTGGACATCGTTTATTATTATTTATTATCATTCAGCCCTTGTTGATCTGACCTGGCCTTAGATGAGTTCTTTTGCAAGGTGACCCTGTGCTTAGCAACCATCTCAGTCCAACCAAGAAACCATTGTTAAAGATCCTAGGGACAGTGTTTTAATGGTATTGCAGTGTTGGTTCAAAGCTTGGATAATGACAAGGACAAGGTAACAAGCTGTAGAGAGACAGCCCCTGTGAGCTAGAGAGGTTCCTGAGGGGTCAGTGACACATAGTATTTCCAATTTAACTCACTACCAGCTGACTCTTAGATGGAGTGAGGCAAGATTGGCTCTGCCCACGGTTAAGACAATTGGCTAATGGACTTCTTGACTTCTGCCCCCATCATGACCTCCCTTAACTTATCTTATTTGTATTTAATAAAACTCAGTATATACTTTGAGTATGGAACCATGCTTCAACCATGCAAATGATTCTTATAGCTCACACAGGGCAGGAAGTCAACAATCCCAGTGAATTGTGGGAGTGACATACTGGATATTCTTTCCTGGGGTAAGGTATGGAGAAATCATCTAGTCCTTTATGATATGAACTTATACTCAACCTAGAACCCCTGTTAGCTTGTTTTTGCAAATGTACATACCTTATGCCCCAGCCAACCTTATTTTTCTGGGAAAATGGAGTAGGGTGGTCAGACTCCCTTTTCTGTAGAACTAGAGCCCTGGCCCGGTTTCAGGAAGGGGAAGTGATAGTTGTGTGATAAAGGCTATTCCAGTGACTTGCCCAGAACAAAGGGGACCTGATCCAACTGTCTCTATTATTTGGAAGCAGCAATCCCCTGAAATCCTCTAATTGCAGTTGTCCCACAAAATAGAGAAATCAGGACCCCTTATGACCAGCCACCCTACTAGAAATCAGAGCAGTGAAGTTGCTCTTTCTCTCTCCCATGCGTATTCACATCTTTCCAACTATGTCAACTTTACCAGAAAATTCACCACCTCTTTTCAGGGCCGTTTGCCTTGCCCTTCATCACACTCAGTGGCTTTCTCTCCTCCAATTCTCCTAGCTTCTAACCTGGGACTGACTCATTTTGCTGTTTATGGCCTTGCCTCATCCCTCACACCTCACGTTTTTCAGTTTCTCTGGCAGTGACCCTTGCTTTTTTGACTACAATTCAGGTTCTTTTCTGTCCAGACAGCTTCTATTTTTGATTAAAAACACAGCAGATCTTCTCTGTCCCAGAGAACACCTCCTAGCAACAGTATGTTGTCAGATCCACCTTTATGTGACTGGGGAAGCCCCAGGGCAAGAGAGGAAGGTAGGAGAGGAGAGTGTGGTGATATATTGTGTACCCTAATAAAATTTGCCTGAAAATGAGAGAACAGAACAAGCCACTAGATTAGACATAGAGGCTGGGCAGTGGTGGCACACACCTTCAATCCTAGCACTCAGGAGGCAGAAATCCAGAGCCACCCTGGACTACATGAGATTGACTCAGTCTACAAGAGAACAGAGCCAGGCAGTGATGGCACACATTTTTAGTCCCAGTACTGGGAAGTACACACGCCTTTAATCCCAGGAAGTGATGGCTGGGCAGAGAAAGGTCTATAAGGCGTGAGGAACTAAAGACTTTTCGGCAGAAGTGTCCCTTTCAGTTGGAGCCTTTTTGGTTGAGGAGGCTCATTCGGCCAGAAGTCTATGAGGTGAGGTGAGACGTGGCAGTGGATTTTTCCTTTGTCTCTCTGATCTTTCAACATCTACCAATACCTGGTTCTGGGTTTTTTTTATAAAGACGGTTTAGAATTTGTGTTACAGGAGAGTGAGTAGAATATGGAAGGAAGGAGCCAGGGGAAGGAGGAGAGCTCATCCCCTCTTGAATCCTTAGTTCATCTGGGGCGTATGTTAAAATGAACGCAAATTATTTTGTAGCCAAGTTCTTAAGATCTGTTTAACTTGACTAAAAAGGTTAAAAGAAACGATGGGAACTTTTTAAGTGTACGATCCCATTTTGACTTCACACTGCTGCTCTCTGAAGTGTGAAGGACTTCACACTCCTCCCCCCACCTGAAATGCCTTTGTCATTTTGCTGACGAGGGAATGCTTTCCTTCCTTCCGTCTGTCTTGCTCTGTGGTCCAGGCTGTCCTCCACCTTGCTGTCTCCTCACCTCAGCTTTCTGAGTGCTAGGATTCCAGGGAGGCATCACCACACCCAAGCACGAATGTCTTCCAACAAGCAGTTCTCTTTTATGCCTTCGTTAACTATTCAGTGAGTATGCAGATTTAGTGAGGTTGGTGATGGTGTGAAACACCTTGACGGATAACCCTTTAACTGGCTAGAGAAGCTGCACTAAGTGGCAAGTCCTTTCACAACAATTGTCGTTTATCAACAAGGTAGGTTTGGGCCGTATCTCCTGCCCTGCTTATGCCTACTCTTGGGAACTCATTCCTACCCACAGTTCTGCCAGAAGCATTGACTTGGATGGCCATGTTTGTACTACGTGAGCCCCACTACAGGTGATTAGACTAGTGGTGGACACTTGAACTTGATATAGTAGGTCCATCAGCTTGACAATGATGGTAAAGATACCTTGTTGAAAATTGGATCTACCACGGCCAGACACCAGGCTGAGCTCCGGGAATCCAACTGATGAGAGGGAGGAGAGATACTGCAGGCAAGGGACGTCGAGATCACGATGGGAGGACGTGCAGAGATGACCGGCCACACTAGTGGAAGCCCATGAACTGTGGACTGGTGGTTATGGAGCCCCCATGGGACTGGACTAGGCCCTCTGGATACGGAAGATGGTTGTTTGGCTCGAACTGTTTGGGGGGCACCCAGGCAGGGACATCGGGATCTGTCCCTGGTCTATGGGCAGGCTTCTGGAACCCGGTGCCTGTGGTGTGACACCTTGCACAGCCTTGGTGCAGTGGGAAGGGGCTTGGACCTGCCTAGGCTCAGTGTGCTGGGCTCTGCTGACTCCCCATGGGAGACCTCGATTTGGGGGATGTGGAGATTCGGGGTGGCTTGGGAAAGAGGGCTGGGGGGTGGGAGGAGGGAGGAGGAGGGACCTGTGGATAGTACGTGGAGTGAGTAGAAAATTTCTTAATAAAGAAAAATGAAAGAAAAAAAAAAAGAAAATTGGATCTAAAGGTCAAGACGTCCATAGTCACTGGTGGGCACCAGTTGCACGGGTGAGTGGCATTGTAGAGAGGCTGCTTGGTAGAGAGGAGGATGCATCTGGGTACATTAAGAGACGTGGATCAGAAAGAGAGTGATGAACCCTTGATGGAGCTCCCGGTAGCTCAGCTCTGGACTCCCGAAAGCCTGTTGAACTTCATTTCTTTCTCTTGCTGTCCATTAAATGACCTCTTAGATGCCATACCTGTGACTTTGTCACCCTTTTCTTTTCAAATTTATTTATGTGTATGTCTGTGTGAATGAATGCACACACACTCTCTCTCTCTCTCTCTCTCTCTCTCTTTCTCTCTCTCTCTCTGTGTGTGTACACGTGCTCGAGCATGCACAGAGGCCAGAAGAAGGCTTTGGAATCCTTGGAGCTGGAGTTACAGGTGGTTGTGAGCCGAGTAACATGGGCATTGGGATCCAAACTCAAGTTCTCTAGATTAGTACATGCTCTTAAGTGCTGAGCTATCTCTCTAGCCACCCCCAGCCTTTTTAAAAAATAAAATGTTTCTATTGATTATACTCCTTAAACTGTGACTAAAATAAACGACTACCCGTGTGTTGCCAGCAGTGATTTCAGAGAGTCGTAAACTTATATCTTGGTAGCTAAGCCAAGGGTGGAATGTTTTCTACTTGTTTGTTTTGAAGTAGAAGTAGTTTTTAATGAAAACCTTTTTTTACATTTGCTCTTGTGGTTGAGTACTTAGGATACTCTGTCTGCCCACCCATTCTCCCCTGTGCTATGGATTTTTTTTTTATGGTGTTCTTTAGAAACTCTGTTGAGGAAAAGATGCCTGACAAGTTAAGCTCACATCAAAGCCCCAGATTGCTTCTGCAAGCTTGTGATGGTGGATTTTACGGTTGTTTGCATTACACACCTAATCTCAATGGCTCTGTCAACAAATCCGATGCCCAAATAATTAGAGATTTTTATGGCTGGGGAAACTGTAGATGTTGAGCACAGGAGGAGGGGTAGGGATAGGAACAGGCAGTTCACATCTGCTTCATCTCCAGCAACTGAAAGTTTCCCCTGAATCAGATTTAATTCCGCTACCCAAAGTGGTGTTATCTGGGTGGAGAAGTGTAAACAGAGCACCCTGAGAATGGAGCTCTGGCTGTAGTGTGTTTTTTCTTAATGAGTAAAAAAGAAAGGACACTGTGTTTATCAAAAACATAAATCAAGTCTAGGCCAAAGATTGCACGTCAAGTGAAATGCTCTGTGGAAGGGTTTTTTTCTTGTGAAGATGGATAGAAAAGAATATCAGCTTGGAAGAAGACATGTGGAGAATGAAAGAGAGACATTATTTACAGTGACTCCCAATCAGACTCTGAACCCAAACCATCTGTGTTCACCAAACTCCACTCTACTACTGGGCAGCTGTAGACATTGGACATTATTTAATTTATTGGTGCTTCATTTTCTGTATATATAAAGTGAGAATAATAATAAGAATGATATCTACCTCTTAGGATCACTACCAAGATTAAAGGAATCAATGCATATAACATGCATAAGGCAATATCTGGCCTAGAGTAAGTACTTAAAAATGCTAATTATTACTGTTCTGCAAGACATCAGATAGTGTCAGTAAGACCAGGAAGGTGCCTGGAATTAATCCTACATGTGTTATATGATTTTACTGATGAAGCAAAATCCAATACATTTACTCTGATTATTTTCTGTGTGTACATTGGCTAATAAAGAAAGAATATTCAAAACAAAAGAACATCTCTGAGTTAAATGAGACAGCTAAAGAATACACATTCTTCTTAGTAGTCCATAGAAGTTCTCTAAAATAGATCAGGTAGCCAGACACAAAGCAAATCTTAACAAGCATAAGAAGACTATAATAACTGCTCTCCTGTGTCAACAGGAAGTGTTTCTTCATTCGCTTTTGTTTTTCTTTACTTTTTGGTGACACTGAGGAATGAACCTAGAGCCTTGCACATAAAGTATACACCTGCCCCCCACCCCAGCACCTCTGCCCTTTATCTTTTTTTAAAATACTAGTTGTTTATAAAAAAAAAAATTTCAGAGAAGTTAGTTGAGAGAGCATCTTCATCATCTTCATCCCCCCATTTCTAAGGTCTTTGTTTGCCCTACAGATACAAGTTATTTTTCTTTTGCTTACTTCTCACTCTTCGCCCTCCTCTGTGTGTGCTTGACCCTAGACCCTCCATTTTTATAAGATGTTTTGCTTTCCTCCTAGAGTTCATAATTGCTTTCTTCTTCTGGCTATCTAGCCAAATTCATCGTCAGAATTTCCAGGCTTCCAGCCTATCAGTGTTACTCTTGGAAGCAGCCAGACATAGCAGATTGCTTACCAGTTCCCCCTCCCTGTTCCCCCAGAGACCCGGCTTCCACAGTCCTTTATTCTCCTGCTCCATCGGGGGCCAATTGTTCTGTTGTCTGACAGTTTCATAACGACAACATTCAGTGAGGATGTGTATGTAGTGTCTTCTTTCTAGACCCAGCTGGTAGTCCCCTTGCAAATAATTTTATATACGCAGCATGGGAAGGTGTATTTTAAGCACCTACTGCTGCGCTAGAACTGCCTTCGTTGTCCAATTGATTAGATTTATATAGGAGGGTGAAGGAAATGCTCTCAAAATGGGAACATTGCCACATCTGCATCCTGGAAGTTGTTTATTAAAAGTAGGATTTGCTACCATACAATTCAACTCCTATTTCTTCACATGTATATTAACTTCAGGTTGAGCTATCTAAATTGTATTCCAGATTATCACTAAGAAAAAATGTCTAGACAAGCAATTTCTCATTATTGTCAAACTCACAGTGGTGGTCACCACTGAGTTTTTATTTTATTAAAAAATTTTTGTTTGAGACAGGGTCATACCATGTAACTCTGGCTGGCCTGGAACTCACTATGTAGACCAGGCTGGCCTTGGACTCACAGAGATCCCCCTGCCTCTGTCTTCCTGAATGCTGGGATTAAAGACATACATAACCATGCCTGAAATCACTGAGTTTTACAGATTAGTTCAATATAATTTGAAAACATCTATTTTGAAAGCATGATGCAAAACTTGTCTTACTATACTGTTTGTTAGCTGCCTGAGAAGCAGTCGGGTATGAAAGAGTAGGGAGTTAGTTATGTTTGTCCTAGTAATAGCCAGAACAGCCAGTACTATACATTTACATATACAACATATACAGAATATTTAGCTGCTTCTTCTGGTTTTGGGATGTGTGTGTGTGTGTGTGTGTGTGTGTGTGTGTGTGTGTGTGTGTATGTGTTACTAGGGATTGAACTCAGGGCTTTGTACATGCTAGACAGATACTTTCCCACTGAGCTGTATCTCTCATTCCTTCTTTGTGTATTTTCACAGTAGGCAAAGAATATTGCTGAGGTAGAAGTTACGGCTGTTGCAATTGATGATTAAGCTTTCTTATGGGGCCTTCTTGTTGTCAAGCAGGCAAATTAGTGTTTTCCTCCATGTCTTTGAATGCTGACTTACTGGAGGAGGGCACTTCTTCATTGTGTTTCAATGAAGGAAAACCATTCCTTTCTGAACTGATTCATTTTTTATGTTTCCTCAGAACATCACTGGAAGAAAAATGTGAGTTTTTAATGTTAATTAAATTTGTTTTTAGACAGTTTCACACATATAGTCAACACACACCAGCCACTCTTAACTCAGTTGGTAGAATAGTTTGCCTACCGTGCACAGAGTCCTGGGTTCAAGTCTCTGTGGTATAAACCAGGTGTGATGGCACATGACTGGAAAAAAGTGTTTTTAAATTCATGTCTTGTTTAAAACACTCAGCCCTGGATAATCTTTACAAGTGGAGATTGAATCCATGTGATCAAATCTTTCTAGCTGAATGCACTGCTCTTGGAATGCCCCTGGCCTCTGCCTGGGCCTGTAACTTTGAAGCAATTACACATCTCAGGATGGGCCACACCTTCAGCCTTCCTTTTCTGTCCTCAGCAGTATTGTCTACTGAGAGCTGTGGACAGACACATGAGTGGTGAATCCCAGGGGGCAGGTGCCTTTGGTCCTTTTTCCCCCAGTTTCAGAATTGAGTTGCATGTGGCTTCCACTGAGGACTGGGTGGAGACAGAGGAATTCAGACTGGAAATTATGGAAGGATTCCTTTCCTTGTGACCCAATGGAAGAGACTTCATCTTTGACTCTTGATGTTTCTCTGTGTTAGGAGGGTGCTAGTGGATGGTGCGGTGGTTCATTTTTATCTGTGTTATATGATTACCTCCTCCAGATTACTGTGTACAGTTGATTCTAAATCTATTCTGTAGGTTACTGTTTAGCGTCCTACAGTTTTGGACTCTTGAAAACAACTTAGTTTTCCATTTGCATGTGTTGGGTGTGGACTTTCCTGACACTTGAAGTTCTACTGTATTCCTGGAAGTTTACCCAGAATAAACATATTTAATCAGCCAACTGACTATGAAAACTTTTGATCTGTTTCCCCAGTTAAACTCCACACTACGTCTCTCTGCAGAACAGCTCAAGTGTCTCCTGGATGAGTGTGTATCCCAACAGAAATGCATCCCTCTTGGCCTTTCTTCTGAAAGAGAAGACAAAGATATTGATACAGCACTTGGGCCCCCACAGCTTTGCCCATCCACCCTCTGTGAGTTACTAGATGAGTCCGAAGCCAAGGTCCAGAAAACCCAGCTAGATGATGCAAAGAGGCCAGAGAAGGAGGGATGTGGGTCTGCTGTAGGCTCCTATCTCACCAAAGCCTTGGCTGGGCACTACAAACCGGAAGCTCTCATCATTGAAGTGGAGACCATGAAATGCCTCCAGTTCTCCAAGGAGGGGGCTTTCAACGATGCAGCAGACTATTTTATGTCAAAGACCATTGGCATTGGGAGACTAAAAAAGCCCCCTTTCTTGGATGATCCCCTGGATGACATCAATGTGGATTCCTCCTCAGATGACCAACAGCCGAAACTCAGCCATCCAGAGAAACCAGCAGTAGGTAGGCTGGAGAGTATGTGTTTTGTGAATATTTCTCAGAATCATCTCAACATAAAGATATTGTGAGTTAAATTAGATGAGAATGCAGTGATCCACATCTAATGTAAGCCCAGACGCTGTCATTAGGAGCTTGCAAACCTAGGTGCGTATTTATTAATGTTCTTAAGAGGTCAAGGAGAGGTTAACATTCTTCTGAGTGTATTATCCTTCATTATAATTCTGATATCCAGAAAACATTGGTTTTAGAGAAAAAGAGCAAATATTTTGAATCTTTAAAAAGATTTCAACCTTTAGTGATTAAAATTTTCTTTCAGGGAATGGGTTTGTAAAATACCATGCTCAGATGTGAAATACCTGCCCAGATCACGCTTACATTTCCAGATATGGTGCCATGGTTCAGTCTTGCATTTTACAATAGTACAGTGGCACAGGGGTCAATCACTATGGGTAGATTTTAACATGAACAAGTATTAAATTACTAATCCATGTGAGAAATTGATGTCATAATTTGTGAGCCTATTTAAATAGCTTAAACTTTAATCTTTAATGTAGTCTACTTTAAAGCCCGTTATCTGTCTGCCTGTCTGTCTGTCTTGTCTATCCAACTATCTATCTATCTATCTATCTATCTATCTATCTATCTATCTATCTATCTATCTATCTATCTATCATATGTCTCTATCTATTCCCTTTGAGGTCTATGACTGGTTGATCTTGAACTAACACTCTGGTCCCATGTTTCTACCTGACTTCCAGGCAACTTGACAACCCCATAATCATTTCTTCGTCTTTCCCTCTTCCTGTTTCTTTAATCACTTAGGCTCAAAATCAGAGTCAATACTGAGTTGGAAAACGTTATAGAAGGAACAGTGCATGCTGGGGAGATGGGAGGTGGACTTAAAGGTCAGCCCCCAAGGGTGAACCGCCCTTCACTGGGTGGGATTTGACCACTGCACAGAGAACTCAAATTTACAAAGCACAGGGAACGCATGTCCCTTTCTTATCTGTCCCGGCTCCCTCTACATCCTGGTTTTCCCCGGCCCCACCCACCTGCTGGGGCATATATCCAGGAGTGGAATTGCCAGGCCTATGGTAACCTTTTGAGGAATTGACAGGTTTTGATCACACATCCTACAGCTTTCTCCTTATTCCCCTTTTATTGTCTTCTCTTATTTGATTTCTTTGTGGTTCTACCTTTTTTGCTAACTTTTCTACCGAAGGTAGAAAAATATGCCACATTGGTGGAACAATTCTTCCCCCTCTCTTTTAAGAGGAAAAAGGCGATCGGCCTCATCTGTCCGCCATAGAGCATTTACTTTGGGCTTCAGAAACTTAGTAGAAAGCAAAAAGGTAATTTTAATGTCTTCCCCTAAATCTTCAGTCTTTTAACCCTCAATTGTTTTTCTGAACTATAACTCCAGTGAAGACAGACGCCTTATTTTTCCCTGTGGACTTGTCTGCAGTTTGTGGTGACTATTCAGTAATAGAAAATAGGCTGTGGTCATTGTATTATACAGCAGAATGAATAGTTAATGCTTAGTAGGCTGAATGATTTTTTTCTTAATTATGCATGTGTTTCTGATTGATGATTTTTCTTAATTATGCCTATGCTACTGATTGTATAATCACTGTGATTATTTTGTTAGCAGATGAACAGGAGATTGGAGATGCTGTGGATGAACCAGAAGAATATGAAGCATGACTTTCTGGGGTTTAAGTTTAAGAAAGTTGGAAATCAAGTTGCATTATATATATTTTTCTTGAATTCTTTGTATTCAATGAATGCATCATAGAGACTATTCCTCAAATAATTTCAACATTTGAATTCCCTTCTTTGCTGATTACATTCATTCCTTTGATAATTTTGAAACTTGGAGTATAAATGTTTGTTGGTTTTTATTCATTGAAATTCATGGGAAAATTGTTTACAAATGTATTGCTAATGTTACAATCTCAAGGATACATTATAAAAATTAACATTGTAACATACACACGGGCTGTGTTAAGTGTAGTGGACACGGATTTATTGCTCTATATTTGATTCTTAGGGGGCAGTGCCAGGGATTGAATTCAGGGCCTTATGCATCGGAGGTGAACACTGTCACTAAGTTGACCCTCCAGCCCACTGCGTTGGGCTTACATGTTTCAACTCTATCTGATTCAGGTGAATGTGGCCACCGTGGCTGTTTGTTCTGCCTCTGATTTCCCTTCTTTGTGCTTGTCTACTGTTTGTCAATAAGTACAGCTCGCCTTGGGGAGAAACGAGTTCCCATAACAAAGGAAGGAGAGCAGAGTCTGCTCCCTTGTTGGTGAAGTTCCCTTTCTTTTCTTTCTTTTTTCAAATAAATGCATTTTAAAATAGTTTATTTGTTTTTATTTTATGTACATTGGTATTTTGCCTGCATGTATGTCTGTGTGAGGGAATTGGATCCCCTGGAACTGGAGTTACTGACAGGTGTGAGCTGCCATGTGGGTGCTGGGAATTGAACCTGGGTCCTCTGGAGGAACAGCCAATACTCTTAACCACTGAGCCAGATGATATCTCTCTTAAATTGGAGTGTGATGGATTATTTATTACTCTCAGTCTGTTATGTTCCTGTGGAATGTGGGCCTTTTAGCATGCAGGAAATAAAGGTGAACCTTATTAAAAGAAAGCCTGTGGCACTGTTTCAAGAGAGAACGTTTGTCCAGTTCTGAGTCTGTAATCTGATCTCGTGAGAAGCTTTTATGGCCTCACGTGTATGTTGGGTTGGCTTCCTCATAGATGTTATTCTAGTTCATTCCTAATTCACAATAAGCTATTGTGGCCCTGGCTTTAATACAGTTTGGATTACTGCATGTTCAGTATTGATCATTTTGTCAGCACACCTTTGTGTGCTGGCCCTATTTGGCATTAATGATAGCTTACATATTTTCCTGACTTGCTGAAATGAAGAATTCTATAGCTATTCAAGCATCTACATCCTATGGATGTCTTTAGCCTGTCTTCCTGTTTCAGTTTGCTGCTTGTCCATTTCTGTTGATTTTGTTTTTGAGGTACAGGGGCTTGAACCCAGGGCCTTGCACATGCTAGTCAAGCACTCTACCACTGAGCCACACCCACAGCTGTTCATCCATTTAAAATAGCAATGGCACACACTGGCATCCATGGACTATAGTGTGATTTATCTTAATGCCTGAGTTTTGCTGTGTGATGCTTGTAAAGGTTAAAAAAAAAATCACAATCTTAGGTTCTCTCAGAAGGATTTGTGGCACTCCTGGGTACTGAAGAGTTTGGTGGGAACAACCAGAGGGCAGGGACAACATGGTGGGTACTTGGAATGGGACAGAGAGAAGCCATTATTGCCCACCAGACTTTCAGAGGAGTTTAGACTTTCTCCATCCACGCTTTTCTTGTATTTGAGGTATGTGTGTGAAAGCGGGGAGTGGAGCAACAGAGACTGAGAGAAAGGAGAGGAGAGAGAAGAGGGAAGGTGAGAGAGAAACACAAAAGAAACCATTTCTATGGGAACTGCACAGGCTTATGACTTTACAGAATGCTTCTGCAGATGGTGTTTGAGGCATAAGGAACCCGGCTATTGCCAAAGTTAGGTAAGGGGAAGGCGGTAATGACGTTTGGTAATGAACCTTTTAATTAAAAGGAGTAACATCATTCCACAGCATGCCAGCTGAAAGTGGCAAGGGTGCATGAGCAAGATATACGGTGTAATATAACAGGCACTCTCCTGATTGAAAACCAAACCAAGCCACACCACACCACATCACACCACACCACACCACACCACACCACGCTGGCTTCCTGTAAAGCTGGGGTGTTTTCTCCAGAACAAGAATAAAAATTATAGAGGACAGAGAGAGAGAGAGAGAGAGAGAGAGAGAGAGAGAGAGAGAGCGCACTTTAGGAAGGAATACGGGGGTTGTATAGTTTTTCTAGTTTTTCTAGACAGGACTCTTTAGTAAACCACCAACACTACCTTGGTTGTAAATTCTCCAGGCCCCAGTTTATGGCCTTTCAGCCACACAGTCCCAGAACACATGACAATAAACTCCTGTATGAGTCAAAATCGATCATCTTGATGATGTAATTCTCGTTTTTAACAAGTCTTTAATCTGGTGTAATCTACTGACCTGAAGGTCGTTCTTACAGTAAAACGGAACAAGCCTGGCCTAAAAGCTCTGACCCGGCCCCCTTTTCTGCCTCATCTTGGCATTCTCTATCAGTTTTGCTGCAATAATTTGCTAAAATTAAATGGAATTCTCCTCTAGGAATCCACATATGGAGCAATCTGGGAGAAACTGATGCCACATTTCAGATAGTTTTCACTTTCAGAACATTTTCTCACCACATCCTAGTTCTCACTGCATCACGTGGGTCTGCAGGGTGAAGGGACACTTCATATTTGTCATCGTGCCACCCAGGTCAGTGACTTTAGAACAGTAGAGAAGGCCGGCCAGGGAGGCGATTCCACCTCACACAGCCTGCCTTTTCTAGTGTTTCCCAGACCTCAAAGCCATCTTTCACCTGCTAGAATGTCTTCATTGATCTGTTCATTAGAACTAGAAATTAGTTGGATTTCCACATCCATGGTTAATCCACCCAAGACTTAAATTCTGCTTAGCATTTGAACAGGATGGCATTCTTGTCACTGAATAATTTCACGCTCACGTACATACCTTCCAAAATTTGCATTGCTGTAACAAAATGATCAAAATGATGTGTGTGTGTGTGTGTGTGTGTGTGTGTGTGTGTGTGTGTGTGTGTATGTGCACACGTGTGCAGGTGCCTACAAAGTCCAGAAGAGGGCATAGAGGGCATCAGATCCTCTGGAAGCAGTGTTACAGGAGCTAGTGAGCTGCCCACATGGGATGCTGTGATTAGGGTCCCCTTGAAGAGCAGCAGATACTTCAGCCCTCTTACCTGCTGGGTCACCCCTCCAGCCCGCTCTGCATTGCTTTACTATCTGTTTTTGACCCAGAGTGTGTATTCTCCAAACCGTTGTCTTGAGCACTCGGCTGAGTCCAGGTCAGCTCCCCTCACACTTCTCTGAGAGCTGCCGTTCTGTGACCCTGCTGCCATCACTTAAGGTCAGGAGAAGTCACATGTCCTCACAGCTGTCCTTTCCTTTGTCACCACTGTTCCTTTAGAGACAGAACTGGACTTGGAGGATTCAACACAAGACACCCAATATTAATAAAGTATGAAATGTTTTCTTTGGGGACTGGTGACTCAGGGGTCATTTGTATTTTAAGGTTTTCACGTGGCAGACTCATGCTTTGTGTTTCTTTAAAAACATCTAGCAAATGTGTCGTCTGAGTCTAGTGTCTGTCAGTCATACAGGAACCATGAATGCTGTTTCCTGCCATGCTGCATATGTGCTATGGGTTAAGAATGGCTTTTGCCCACACCTCATGATAGCCAGACAGTAAAGAACAAAATAAACACGGACACAGTAAGTATAAATATAAATTTCCATATGATTTATTGTTGTTCCTTGTACATAAGAAACAGTAATATACAAGTTACACTGCTTTAGAATGTAAAATGGATAAAAATGTGTACAAAAAAGCATGTTCCTAGAAAAAAGGGTATTGCAAATAGTAAAAACTGGGGAGTAAAAAGCCAAAACAAAAAACGAAGAAACAAACTAAAACAAAACAAGAAAATCCAACATTTCTTCAATTCAGTGTGCAAACATATAAAAATAGAAATACTAACTCTACAGACAGTATTTCCTGATAAATTATTTAAATAGCGTATCTACATAGTCTGAGATCTCTATTTCAATGGCAATGCGAAAAAAATAATTTATAAAAATAAACCAATGGTATACAAGATGATAGAACAAAACCAGAACTTTAAGAAGTTGTATTTAACATTTCAAAGCTATTTCTTAATTGGGATCATCTTCTGCGAAGGGTTTTTATGCTATGTACAACACCGACTTAGACATGACAGTAGTTTTAAGTTTATTGACACTTAAACTCTTTCTACTTGATCCAAAATTCTTTACTCAGTCACACAACAAATGAGGTAATATTTGTATATAAGTTCCACCTTTGTCTCATTTGGGAAAATGGAAAAAAAAAAAGAAAAAAGGAAGGTGATTGTTTTCTTCTCCCTGGAAATAGGCACAAGGGGTGGCGTGGGCCAGCCTTAGAGTGTTCATGGCTTCCTTTACAAGGAGAAACGTGCAGATGGGCAGCCACCTAATTCCACTTGAAAAGACAGAGGAAAGGAAGGGAGAGAAGCCCAAGGAGTCCAAGTCATTCACTCTAAGCCCCAAAGTGAGAAGTGGCGGCTTCTGCTGGCTTTCCGCGCACTGGTTCTGGAGAGGTTTGCCGAGCTGCTCAGCTACCTGCTCGCAAACATTTGCCATATGCAATCTAATTCCAGGTAGAACAGGGTTAATAAATAATCGGTATTTACAATCTTACAGTCATAAAGACTCACTACGAGGATTATTCAGATAGCCCCACACTTCCTGTTTCAGTAACAATCCTTCAGACAGGTCTTCCAGAATAGGGAGAAAAAAAATATAAATATATTACATTGCTAAAGCGTTTGTTACACAAAAACCAGAAGAGAATTGGAAAACTCCATGGTAACTGAGGGGAAAAAAAAGAAAAAAGGAAAAGGAATGTTTTAGTTAGGTCGATAGAAATTTTGTGCCTTTCTAACCATAAAATAAAGGCGTGCTGCCCCCCCTGCAGAGGCAGCTAGAGCTCACTGAGATGGTCTCCTGTGCTCCTGCTAAGTCTGCACATCGTAAGTGCAGAATAAACCGACAGTTCCAGCGTTACCAGCCAAGGGCAGCCAGCACTGCCTTTCACTTCTGACCCCTACCCTGGCCACTGCAGGTGATGGTGAGAAGCGCCCAAAGGGAGGAAGTCCAGAAGCCAGGCTTTCATCGATGGCTGGGTTAGCTCACACGGGCCAGCATGAGGAAATGCAACAAGTCTTTCTGTCCCCTGAAAATGATTTAGTACCGAACAAGTAACAGCTCCTCCATATTTTCTTCACACAATTGTCTCTTGGGTATGTACCCTCCCTAGTGCTCCTGCGTCCCCACTCCTGAGGACCTATGTTGGGGGGGGTTTGGTGCCGAGTTCCAGTGAGTCCTTCTTTCTCTGACATGCCCGAAAATGCTTCTGAGTGTGCTCCTCAGAGACGGCCTCACAGAAACCCTGGGCTCTGTGAGTAAGGCAGAGTGGAGCGGGCACCTTCCCAGCGGGAAGTAAATAGACACTGTTGCTTTCACAAAAGCAAACCAAAGTGATTCTTCATGTTCTTGGGAGATGCGTTCTCATTCATTAAAGGCCGAGAGTGCTGAGTCTGGGTTTGAAGACTGCATTTTCTTGAGGCAGGTCACGTGCTCTAAAAGTCCGCACTATGCAAGAAGATAAGCAAGGTAGGCAAGGAGAAGTGATCCTGGCAGGGGAGTTTTCTCTAGCCCTTGGTTCCAGAAGGTGCAGTGCCAGCGCTGGTTATGATCGACAGCTAATGATTAGGAATCTGTTAAACGAACAAAGATATACATAAATGAAAACGAAGTCAACAGGCATACAGTCATCTTAGTATTAATCATCAGACTAACAACTCAGGGCTAACTTCTAGCTTTGACAGGGACAGAATCAGGAGCCTCCCTACCCCATCCAGAATAGCATGTCTCGTGGTGTCATCCTTGTTTAGGTCATGTTTAGGCAGCCATGTTGGTGAGACTTTACTCTTGATGTCTTTGATCTTAATACCCAATGCCTTCGAGCTGGCAGACATGGGACTCAGTAAATATGTACTAAGAACTCACTCTGTGGTAGGTCCAATGCTAGGCTCAGAGTTTAAGTATTCGTGTGGTGAGGAAAAGGGAGGCAATAAAGCTAAGGTTATTAGTGAAAATCAATACTCCCTCTGCGCCTGGTCTTGGGAAGAACAGTTTGTGTTTGATGGCGTGAAGATCATCATAAGCCAAGGGCGAGGTATGTAAGCACGCAGAACTTTAAAGTGTTACCAGTAAGGTCTAATGTTGGTAGCTACTTGCTTACTGTCTGCCTCTGACCTGTGTGGGAAGAGTTCAGAGACAGGCTGGGCTAACTCCTATCCGGGATTCTATAGACATTGCTTCGTGTTTAGCATTGTATCCTCAAAAGCAAAACAGAAGTGACTCGCTCTCTCCCCGACATAGTCTCCAAATCAGAGCCTCCCGCCATCGTCAACCTTGTTGATCTGTGGACATGTCAACTGTACATTCATCACAGTGTTGCTCCCTACCTCGACATTCGTATTTCATGTCTGAGAAGAAGACCATTTCTTGAGAGAAGACAAATAGACCTAGTCTACCACCAGCGTAGGTTTTATCATAGATGGGTCCTGAGTCGGCCATGATTTTCTTTCCTTCATACATCACCACTCTGCGCAGAAAAAAAAAGGAAATCTCATTCATGGGACTGTTACTTCCTGGTCTTATCCTTTGAGTCTATTCGGTGTGACTGCAGTGAAATTCAATCATCCCAATCTTACCTGATGTAACCTGTCTTTGGCCTGTGGCTGAGACGCCATCTGTAGGCAGTGAAATCCTTCCAGCCTATGTGACGGGGGTCATGCCACAGGGTGCGCACCTGAAGGAAAAGGGCCAGAAAAGGTTGAAACACAGCTCCCTCCGAAGATTCCTATTTCATTCCACAAGAAACTGCTTAAAAGGCACCGAGTTGACCTGTATTTGGAGAAGGGGCAGTATGGATTTTCCCCAAGGCATCTCTTGCTTACTGTGTGCCACTCAGTGACTATAAAGCAGAGGGAAGAAAGGGAAGGAGGGTTTTGTTTGAAGTGGCTGGAGCTGCCTGAGGGTTTAAAGGGGAACTCTTGGTCAGAGCCCACTTGCTTCTAACACACTACCGTTTTGTACCACGGTTGGTAATGCTGGGAACTTGACAGTCAAGACTCCCTGGTGCCGACTGTCTCCTGTACTCCCCAAGGGCCCATCAACTCTCCCTTCTAGATGATGTAGCTTCTTACCTGGCCAGGGGTGTTTCCTGTGTGCCACAGAGCATTGCGCAGGTGCTCGCCAGGTCCTGTGGTGGAATTCACAACCTTTACAGACAGGCCGGAATATCCCTGAGCCCTGGTGGGGTTGGTGTCCCAGTAGGATTGAGTGACTTGTTTCCACATCACAACGTAGAAGCGGCTGCTGGACTGGTAGCCGAACACAAAGCCGGCATAGTCGTCATCCCTCTCGGTGTTAATGAAGAAGGTACCACTGAAGTCCACGGCATTAAACTCATCATAACCTGGAAGGCAAGGCCAGAGTCGGATTAAAGGCTGTGGCTTTCACGGGGTTCTCCATGATGTTCCCAGATATCCTGAGGTTATAGGTCCTATCCATAGGCTCAACGGTCATAATTCATATTTACCTCCTTCCAGTGTACCCCTCTGGATCTAAGGAACTCACTACTCACCTACAGCCAGACCAGGATCACAGTTTACAGTCTGGACCAGTTCTTTGCCCTGATGGCGTACAACCCAGTTAGGGTCATTTTGGGAGGTCCCTTTGGGATCTAGAGGAATCATCTGGAACCGGCGGAAATCGGTTTCACTGATGTCAACATTCTCAGGACAGATGTCATCAATGTCTGGCACGTTGTCATGATCAAAGTCGTCTTTGCAGGCATCACCTCGGCCATCACCTAAGGTCAGAGAAGGCAAAAGTTCCGTGAAATTCTGAAATGCTGTTACGAGTGGGTCACCAGGTCACAATCTCGTAAACACTGGTGTTTTGTTCCTTTGTCCTCTGAGAGGCTCCGTCTTCATTTCTCGTGTCTGGACAGCTAAGGTGTCAGTTATGCTCTTCGGCACTGGCCACGGTGACTCACCGTCCGAGTCCTTCTGGTCAGGGTTGGGCACCAGTCTGCAATTGTCCCTGTCGTCGGGGACGCCGTCATTGTCGTCATCGTGGTCGCAGGCATCCCCTTTGCCGTCTTTATCGTGGTCGGCCTGGTTGGCGTTAGGCACGTAGGGACAGTTGTCCATATTGTTCTGATGGCCATCCTCATCGATGTCCTGGTTGTTGTCACAGGTGTCCCCTATGCGGTCGGAGTCAGAGTCCAGCTGGAAGAGAGGCATCAACGGCGGGTGAGTCACACCGCAGACCCCAGGGTAAAGGGAGCGTTGATGCCCCGGGGCAGGGGGCATTCTCCGCGTTGGACGTGGAGACCGGGCTCGTGTTTACTTCTCTACCACCACAGAAGGACACACCAGGTTTTAAAGGGGATTTTACCCGATCCTTATTTTTACATGAAATTTGAGAAGAGAGCTTAACACAGAGTTATTTTTACATCACTCGAGGGAGTGCAATGTTTACTGTTCATATCTTAATGTACATTTTGTAATTTCCCATCGACATCAAAAGCAAATATGGACAGGCCACCTTCTCCTCCAGGCCTTGAGTCATGGCAGTGGTCTACGCAGACTGTCTGCATAATATGTATGAGACACTAATTACCTTTTTGTTTTTGAGGCTTTTGGCTTTCTACATCTATTCCATAAAGATTTCATCTGTTGGATAAAGTCAAACTCTAAGTTTTTTTGAAGCAGACTTTCCCAGAGTCCATAGCATTCAGTATGTGAGCTGCTTAGGGACCGTTTCTATAAAAACTGGATGCCTCCTGGCCACTATTTATACTCTTTGCTTTTGAGATTTTTTTATATGATGATTGAATTTGCTTATAAAATTTACTCTAATCTGAGGAATAAGAAACTCACTCAGTGAGGTTAACTGCTATTTCAGATGTTTAATGTTTGGTAGACCCAAACTCAGGGGAGGCCATCTCAGTGCCACGTGGCCAGCAGAGAATACAGGCCCTCAGGGCTTCCTATGATGATGGATTTAAGTCATCTTGCTTTTAGCATGATATAACTTCCTAATTAGGAGAAACTTCAATTCTCATTTCTCTAATCCTTAAAGTTCTGTTCAAATTTAGGATTGCTGAACCTTTCAGAAGCATCATTTTAGGAAATGGAAAACCTGCTGTACTTTTTCCCCAGACACGGTGCACAGTGATAGGAAGGGAAACACTCCACTGGGAACCCGTGTGTTCACACGCATCTGCACCATCAGCAACACCCACAGCTTGTGCCGGGAGGAGCCCACGAGGCTGGGCTCATTGGGAGAATGGGAGAAATTCTCCAGCTTTGAGAAGTATTTTAGCTTCCTGATTTCCTGGCAGACTCTGTTGCTAGCCACGACACAGGTGCTTACTTTGCTTCTGGACACTGCCTTCCTCTGTCTCACATGCATCGGACAGGACTGTAGAACTGTCCATCCCAGCTCTTTGTGTAATTTGTCTTAATGGTGGCAGCAAACAGGACTGAGGTCACAGGGTTTCCACACTAACCTCTGGGAGAGTTTGCCAAGGGCTCATATCAGGCAAACTTTACAGGTACACATTGCAAATGGCTCTGGCTGTCCTGGGAACCCCAGTAATGGGAGGGTTTGATATCTATTGAACTCACTGTTTTAAAGGTGTAGAGAGGAGACACAATACCTCACCGAGAGATTCTGAAAGGAGTCCACCTACCTGGTCTGGATTGTGTTCCAGGGGGCAGTTGTCACACTGATCTCCAACCCCATCCATGTCAGTGTCCCTCTGGTCCACATTGTAAACATACTGGCAGTTGTCTCGCTCATTGAGGATTCCTGTGGAGGGGGTGTTGATGAGAGCTGAGTCCTGCAGCTCCATATATTTCAACTGAATCACTCATTAACAGCCACCAAGTAAGCTGTGCATGTTGCCGTCTCTTTCGGCTGTCAAGCCAGGGGATGCCTTACCGTCTCCGTCGATGTCCACAGCACAGGCATCTCCCTCTCCATTGTTGTCTGTGTCTGCCTGGTCAGGGTTGTGGTTGTAGGGGCAGTTATCACAGCGGTCTCCCACGTCATCTCTGTCGTAGTCATACTGGGCCGGGTTGTAATGGAATGGACAGTTGTCCTGCAAAGAGGAGAAATGGACGCTCTCAGATGCTGCCTGGGAGACCAGCTGATGCCTTCAACCTCATACACAGTGTTTTAAACCCTCAAAGGTCTGCAGCAGTTACCTTGTACTTGGTCAATACACTAACAAGTATTCAGTGTAAGTAAAATACCAAGACATGATGGATGAAAAGTGGATTTCTTTTTGGTTACAATTAAGAGAGATACAGGATATAACCTCATCGTCTCAGCTGTCATTATAAAAACACACGCATTTAGACATTACATCTGAATTGAATCTGGGGAACAGAATGCTAAGTGTATTTGCTGTAATTTCTCAAACTGGGGGAGGCTGTGATGAAAAATGAAACTCTAACAATCCTTTAAGCAACATCTGTGTCCTCAAACGATGGAGACACAGTGACCAGTTTCTAATTGTCCTATAGATCAGTTTGGTATGTTTTTGCTATCACTCTGCAATGCCCGCACATCCTAGTATCTCAGGATGAAGGAGGGATAGAGAGCATGTTGTCCCTACCCTGTCATCCGGGATCTTGTCGTTGTCGTCATCGTCATCACAGGCATCGCCGATCCCATCTCTGTCATAGTCTTCCTGCCCTGAGTTGGGAAGGTTGGGGCAGTTGTCCTAAGAAAAAGGAGACACACGTGACAGCGGCAGTTAGCATGAGCACATACCTGGAGGGCCACACTGGGATAACCTAATAGGATGCTCAGGTGCAAGCATGCTTTTATGTCAAGGTGAAGCCATGAAAGGTATTTTGGGAGGTTGCTCTTGTAGAGTCTGTATAAATGCTCTAGGCTTCTTCATACATCCTGTCTCATTCAAGATCTTGGCACCAAAATGACTCCATGCTAATGGGAGTCAATGCCCTTCTGTGTCTGGGAGATTTCATCTTTGTTTCGTTTTCAGTTTTCCAACACCCAGAATTCCTTGGCACACTCCCGAGAGGGGAGCCCGTGAGGGCAGCCGGCCGGCCGTACCTTTTTGCAGTGGTAGGTTGCGTTGGCCACACACACCAGGTTCTCGTTAGGCCAGCCGTCGAGGTCTGTGTCCTCTCCACAGATGATGCCGTTGCCCGCGTAGCCGGGCTTGCACTCACAGCGGTACATGGGGTCGCTGTAGTGGCCCAGGTAGTTGCATTTGGCGTTCTTGTTGCAGTCGTGCGTCCCATCCGTGCAGGGGTTTCGTGGCTTGCACACCTGAGGGCACAGCATCCCAATGCTATCACAGAATGTTCGAAAACCCCAAGGCACCAGAGTCCGGATCCCTCCCATCCTGATGCTGACAGCGGCCCCGTTACTCCGTTGGGATCCTTCCGTCCCTCTCCATTCTCTCTCAGTATATCCAGGCTACTGGCAAAT
>CABHPQ010000492.1:30064-102826 GCA_902168405.1 Peromyscus aztecus
AAATACGTTGGCTGCCCACTGCACATGCAGTGCCCTCTCTGTCCGTCAGTTGTTGGGCTGGGGACAGCCCACTTCTCCACTCTACCTGTTTGTTGGCCATGGCGTGTTCGACACCTCGGCCAAAGGGCTGTGAGCCAGTGAATCGTGGTGGGCAGGGCAGGCAGTTGTAGCCAGGGTCTGTGTTCTCACACCGGTGCTCTCCATTGTGATTGAAGCAGGCGTCGGGCACTTCTTTGCACTGTGGATGAAATGAGATTTTGCTTAAGACTTGGCAAATGCCATCTTAAGGAAGGGCCCTGGGCCGGGTTAGCTGCTTTCTCTGTTCTGATAGCTTAGAGCCGTTGGTTGCTTACCTCGTCAACATCCTTGCACTGGATGCCATTTCCACTGTAGCCAGGAGGACAGGCACCGCATTTCCAGCTCCCATCAGGATAGCTAGTACACTTGGCACCAGCAAAGCAGGGGTTGGACAGGCATCCATCTGAGATGAGGTAAGAGATAGGGAAATGGTTGGGTCTAAGTTGCCATTACCGCCATGTGCTACTTAAAAACGATACAGAATAAGACATTGTAGGGCCTCTGCTACTGGTAATGGTCCACCCGCATCTTAGAGTAATCAGACGACCAGGACCAGTCAAAGTCGGACAATCTCCCTCCCCCCTGGTGAATGCTGCCTGTGACATTGATAAAACAGAAAGCTCCCAGGGTGGTTTGGTTGCTGACTTCACAGCTTACCAATTGGACAGTCCTGCTTGTTGCAAACTTGATTTTCAGTCACATCACCAACACAGTCTTTGCCTCCGAACTGGGGTGTGGGGTTGTTACAGAGCCGGCTGCGTCTCTGCACACCTCCTCCACAGGTGACAGAGCAGATGTCCCACAGTGACCAGGGACCCCAGCCTCCATTGACTGTAAGAAAATGAGTCACATGTAAAAATCCAGTTTTCAGGTGCCTTAGCTGTCCCAGAAACCTGTCCTGAGCCTGTCAGAAATGCCTTCGAACCCAGCCAGTGGGGAGAATGTTTGGGAATTGGGGATGGCTGAAATGGTTTTCTTTCTGTTTTTCATTAAAAGAAGCTGCTGAGCACGCAGGACTTGGTTTCTGTTTGTTTCTCTAGTGAGTGAGCTCCCATGCTCCACGGCCCACTGAGCTGAAGGCCACAGATAGGAGGCGACCAGCTGGTCAGAGCTGCCTCCCATATGTCCCTGGGTCAGGCCCACACTTACTTGGGCAGGCATCTTTCTTGCAGGCTTTGGTCTCCCGAGCTTCACCTTCACAGGGCTTCCCGTTCATCTGGGGGCTGGGAGAGTTGCAGAGCCGGATCCTTGTGATAACACCATCACCACAGGTCACGGAACAAGACGACCATGGGGACCAGTGACTCCAGCCACCATCCTGCTTAACTGAAAGGTAAATCTGATGGTCACAACTGGTGCTGCCCTGGAGAGGGCCACAAAGAAAGTCTCAGACACCAATAATTCTAGCAAGTGATCAATGGCATCTTAAACAAGTGTGCAGTAGAAACTATGGCCACATGCCAATGTCAGTGGAAAAACTAGCACAGGAAAGATGGTATTTAGCTGTCTGTGTGAGCTGATGTCAATAGCTCAACATTTATAGGCTATTGGTCAAGAGCCAAGCTCTATTCTAATTGTTTCATGTGCCTTATCTAGAGAAAATGCCTAATAAAACTTTATCAAGAATGGTTATTGTTCCCATGTAATAGATGCGGAGGAAGCTTGGGGAGGGAAGGTCATTCTCAGGAGTGCAGAGATCAGGAGTGTAATTGCGGCTCAGATCCCAAGCCCAGAACCCGTGCCCTCAGGCTCCTTGCTGTGGAGCTGCTCTTGGCGGTGACAGCTTGAGAAGTGAGATTGCCACCCCTTCGGCCTTGGTGCTTACATCTCTTGTCACACTCCTGAATGTGGCAGGTCCTCGTCTGCACTGAAGAGCCCTCACATCTGTTGTTGAGGCTGTCACAGGAGCGACCACGTTGCTGAATTCCATTGCCACACGTTGCCGAGCAGGAAGTCCACTCAGACCAGGGGGACCAGCCGTCATCAGCAGAGTCGCTGGCTGTGGGGAGAAACAGGGTCATTTGGCACCTGTGTCTCGGACAGACTGCTCTTTAGAGGGCTCCGTTCAGGGCCCTTCATTGCCTGAGGTTGCAAAGCAATGGGTTTCTTTTTAAAGTCCTTCTTTTCTTCATACTCCTAGCTTTGTGGAAGCATGATGAACAAATAGAAGGTGTTGACATTTATGTGTACCCCAGATGCTTGGCTAGCCAAGTGAGAACGGGAGTGGAGCTCATCATTTCACAGGCTTGTGTGTGGTCTGGTGTTTTCATGCTTTTCACAAGAGGAGAATATGCTTGTTTACCATCTGCTTAGACACGTGTGACAATGACATGTGTCTGTCAGAGGACAGGGAACTGTCATTTTCATTTGTCATCGGTTGGAAGTCTTCCTAGCAAACCCTAATTTAGGCTCACAGCTCTGCTAGCTCTCAGCCAGCTTTGTTCCCTGTAACTCACACCTCAGACAGACGCTGGACAGAAAGAGATTATACAGAAAAACATTGTGCCGAAGTTGCTACCATGGGATTGATTATTATGACCCATGGCTCATGTGTGTAACTCTGTGTGTGTGAGTAAAGGGCAATTCGACATCCCTGATTTCTCTCTGATCCACAATGAGTCACTTTTATGACTTGCACTTTCTGCATTAAAATAGCTCTCCTCAACAAAGTGATTGATTGTACTGGCAACAAGCCCCAGAGGCAGAATGTCTCACAGCAGTATAGTAGCTGATTTCTTTTATTACCCTGGAACCTCAACAGATCCTAATCTCTTAGGCCCCCTATCACTGTGGATAAAACAGGTGGCTTTTCAATCCTCAATCTAGTGCTTATACCAGTTTCTATAAATTCTCTGGTGGATAATTTTCCTCTAACAAAAAGATTAATTTCTAAAAGCAACCAGCTTAAGACTACTGCCATATTCAACTCTTCTCCTCACAGCATTAGACTGGATCCCATAAACTCCATCAAGATCATTGCCTATGCCATAATCCAGGTGGAAGGTTAAGGTTTGGTCACCATGGAGGTTTGGGCTCTGTTCAAATAGATTAGCTTTTAGTTACCTAAGTCTGTCTTCAAGAATCTGCCTGGAAAAGTCTGCTGGAGCTGGGAGGGGCTGGGCTCCAGTGCTGTGCCCAGCTGTCAGGATGCCCCCAAACTGAGCTAGTCACTGAAGAATGGTTATATCATTTCAGGAACTTACGCCAACACCGTGGGCAGCATTCTCCATCAGGAACTGTGGCATTGGAGCAGGGCATGATGGGGCAGGACACCTTTTTGCAGATGGTAACTGAGTTCTGCAAGGCAAGTGAAGGAGAGGGAAATATGTTACCAAGCATATGGCAAAGAGGAGCTTTCTGTGACATTTCCATTATAAGCCATGACTCAGTCAGGGCAGTAAGTGTTCTAGCAGAGCCGTTTTTAGAGGAGGGACGTCTCTGCTGGATCTGCAGACCTCAGTGTCACAAAGTTGCAGGGTGAATTCTCACTCCATTCTTTGGAAAGTTCTTTTTAACTGCTACTCTGCCAGGTGTGGAAGTTACAGAACAGCACATTTGTATAAGGAAAATCACCGAACTTTGTAGCTCATATCTCATATCAGCATCTCAAATGCAGATACAGCTTTATCACATTTGAAAGAAAAAAAATGGGAATTTAAGGGAGGTTATGTCTCCAATTTAGTAATCAGTGGTTCACATTTAAGCTTTGTTTTCCTGGTGAGCTAGAGATCTGAACAGTGTTAGAAGAACCTTCTTGCCAGAGCTGAATACCAATCAGGGCTGGTCAAAAAAGAACGCTCTAAGTAGGTTTTATGTACCTGACATTCAATACTTGGTCTTTGAACACTAAAGCAGCTAAATTATTCCAATGTTTAGGTAGGTTTGTTCTCTTAGCTACTCAGCCTGGTGCATAATTAAGACTTTGATAACCCTTCTGAGAGTTAAAAAGGAATCTGTAGAGGTAAAAAAGAATTTGTAGATGTTATAATTACATATTAAAGGAAAAAAATCACTTTGGTCGCAGGCCAGGGCATATTTAAAAAAAAAATGTGTGTGGTCACTTGAGTATCTCCTGAGACATAGGCCATCAATTCTTACTGTAGTTTGTGAGTGTCTCTTACCTGACAGTGACACTCAGTGCAACTATCTACAGTCCATTCCTCATTGTTCTTGTACTGGACTCCATTGTGGAAGCAGAGGGGAGGCCGCCTCAGCTCACTGGCCAGTTCTCTATTCTCTTCAGTCTGAAAGGGAAGAATGCTCATGAGTGTCCAGTCTCCCATGGGACCACCTATGGTGATCTTCAAGGGCTGGCAAATGAGAGCAGAGGCCACTGACCACTTTTCGGATGCTGTCCTGTAGTGTGGTCACGATGGTGCGCAGGCCCCTGAGTTCTAGGACCATGCTGGATAGTTCGTCACAGGAGAGGCCACAGATGGCTTGCAGGTCCTTTGTTTTGTGGCCGATGTAGTTGGTGCGGATAGCAGGGCTGGAACCATTCACCACGTTGTTGTCAAGGGTGAGAAGGACGTTGGTAGCAGCTGAGAAACAACGTGTAATAGAAAGGCTTCAACAGCTGGTCTCCCAGCCCTGCGGGTTCTTGTAAAAGTCATTCCATTTGGGATGAGGGGTGAATGTAGAGGGGGCGCATGCACGTGTGGAATACTCTTTGAGAGTCAGTTTTGTATACTTCAACTACGTTCCCCCTGGGATGTTGTGTATAAATCCTACTGCTTATTTATCAGGGTGTTTTTGGTGGAATTCCCCAGAATTCTCCAAATCTCAGAAACACGGGGATACTCACAGCTGGAGCAGCCTTTGTTCCTGAGAATGTCTTCTGGGGTGGTTCCAAAGACAAACCTCACATTCTGCAGCACCCCCTGTGGGCAGAGGACACACACTGTAGAATGCTGGGGGTGGGGGTGGGGCAGCCTGTCTCATTCCGCTTGGAAAAGCATGCAGTGAGTTTAAAAGAACTGTTTTAAGATCACCCGGCCAGAATATCACACAGACATAAACTGCCAAACAACTTCAAAATCCTAATTGTGTCTTCTGCCAATTTGAGCAATTTACAAAGAATCCAGTTATCTGGTTATCAGACTGCTTGGGGTACACAGGAAATGGAATCTGATCCCAAGTCTGGAGGACAGGATACTCTGATACTCCCTAGTGTCAAAGAGTTAATGTGGGAGTTCAAAGCCATGCTTAGAAAAAAAAGAAGAAAAAGAAAAGAAAAAAAGAAAAAAAAAACAAGGCAGAACAGCACATGACCAGACTGTTACTCCAGACTGGTAGCATTCAGAACACCCTACCCAGGGACTCAAATGCTGACAAAGTATCCTTTTCAAGCCATATTAAAACTGGTAGGTGATTTGATACAAGTTATTTTCCTAAGAGCGTACAAGGAGTGTCTGATACTGGAACAGGCTGAGTGTAATAGGAAAACTGTTTATCTCTCTGGGTGGCTTTGAAAGCATGGTTCCCAGCCTCTGCATCATTACAACTTACTTCTTATTAGAAGGGAAATTTCTCAGGCCCCTTACCTGACCTACCAAATCTGAACCCTGGAGTTTGCAGCAGCGGTGTATTAACCAGCCCTCTGGGCTTGTCTGCTGCTCCCTGTATTTGGGAATACTTTAGTCCACAGACATCTCCACATAGCCCTTGTGACACGTAAGAAGACTTACCTGAAAATTGTCATTGACATCTCCCTTTGCGATGCGGAGTCTGGCGACACTGGCCAAATCCCTGGTAAAGATGCTCTGGATGGGAACGTCCAGCTCAGCACTCTCCATCTTCTCACAGTCAATATAGAGTTGGGCTCTGTCTTCTTGCACAAACAGAGTGATGGTCTTCCACTGGCCAGTGGCCAGGAGAGCTTCCTCCACGGACACCACTTGTTGCTTCCCTGGCAGGCTCAGACTCAGGTCCAGGGTGCCTGCTTTGCCGTTGGAGACCACACTGAAGATCTGGCCAGTATGATCTTTCCGCTCCACGGCCAGGAGTGTGCCACGAGTCTTCTTCATCTGCCTCAAGGAAGCCAGGAAGATGAAACCTTTGTCGGCCCCCACAGCATCCAGTAGGTCTTGGAACTTGTCATCAGGCACAGGGGGAATCAGGTTGGCATTTTCAATCCGGAAAGCAGGGCTGGACTGGTCAAGGCCCTTCACCAGTCGGCGGCCGGAGCCCTTGCGGGCAGCTCCAATGAGTTCAAAGATGTCAAACACACTGTTGTCTCCCCCAGACTCTGTAGGGTGGGAGAAGATAATCAGTTTTCGAGGCTGGGGTTAAGGGAGTAGGTCTTGGCTGTGAGGGGGCAAAGTGAGAACTCTTGGTGGTCACCGAGAGCTGAATGACCACGGAGAGGGAAACTGCACCCTGGCACTAAGGACACAGCCTAGGGAGAACACAGGAGGGGTACACCTGAGCTGTCTTGTACCCCCTCTACACACACACACACACACACACACACACACACACACACACGCAGAGAGAGAGAGAGACAGAGAGACAGAGACTCACCTGGAATGTGATTGCTGCCGCACATATGCAACAGGAACAGGACACCTAGTCCCCAGACCAGCTCCATGGTAGAGCCTTTGTGCCCAGCACAGAGCCTGTGGCAAGAAGCGCAGGAGGTTAGAGTCAGAGACTAGGAGGGCAGTAGGGTGTGTGTGTGTGTGTGTGTGTGTGTGTGTGTGTTGAAAAGAAAGGCAAAAGGATTTACTTTCCAAAGGGCATCCAGTAAAAACTAAGAGCGCCAGACGCAGGGGATTGTGGCGTTCCATGATGAGGAGCATAAAGTGATTTGGGGTTTTCCCTTGCAGCCCTTTAGAATGTACTTGGGGATACGGACAGCAAAGGTCAGAGACTTTTGAGAAAAGGTGAGACAATCTGGGGGTGTCTTGTAGGAATTGTTTGTGAACCCTAAAGCTGGAGAGAACCAGCTCCGGAAAGTTCTTTCCAGCGGCTAGACCGGGCATGATGAGGGATAGTTAGGGCAAGCAGACCGGGAAAAGTAGGAGACGGGGAGTCGCTCGACCTTCTGCATCCTAGGGGCCTGAGGTGGCTGGCCAGGTGCTCGGCGGCGGCGGTAGGTGGCTTACCTGTGGGCACCGGGGCGCGGCAGCCGGGAGTGGCGGCAAAGGTGCAGCGGAGGACAAGGACGGAGGACAAGGACGCCGAGTCTGGTGGAGACGCTGGGGCGGCCGGTGCGCCCGGAGAGTCGGTGGCGGGACTGTCGGGATTCCCTGAAGGAGTCCGATGAGGCTGGCTGACTCCGGGCAGTGGCTGGCTGGGCAGAGGAGCCCTGGACCATTTAAAGGGGCGCTCGCATTCCTGGGAATCGTCCTGGCCAATAGGAGTCGGGGCAGGAAGCGGAGGGGGGGCAAAGGGGGGGGGGACGACACGGGTCCCTCTCTCCGCCTCCCCCCCCCCCCCCCCCCCCCCCCCCCCGCGGCTGCCTGGCGTGCAGCTCGAGGGCTGAAAGTGAAGGGGGAGACACTGATCGGGCACAGGAGCCCTGGAACTTCTCAGAAAAATAGGTCTCCACCCACGCAGCCTTGGCGTACTCCGGCTCAGCGCTGAGGCTCTTGCGCCACGGGGGCTGGAGGCGCTCCTCCTGAGGGTTCCCAGACACGATGCTCCTTCGGGGATCACCTAAGACCCTTTAAGGGGGTTTTCACTAAAGCCTGTCTCCTTGAATGCCTCAATGACGGAGACACTTGGAGATGAGAATGTCTGGTTTAAAAATAAAAGTGGAACTCTTTAATAGGGTCTATCCTGGTGGGGGGAGATCCCGCGCCATCTGTGTTTCGTGCTCCACTCCTGCCCCGCACGCCTGCCCTCCGCCTGACCCACTAAGGGTAGCAAGTGCGGTGCAGCCAGGGCGCGCAGCAGGCCCGTGCACCGAGGTCCCTTCCCACTGTCCAAGTCCAGAGTTCTTCCCCAGTTCTAATGTGCGTCCTCAACCGGCCGCTTGGGGGCGGTATATGTATTCTGATTTAGGGGATCCCGGACGGATAGTTTCTAGGGGCATTTTAAGGAAGCGGATTCGTGCCCAGCTCCCGCAAGGCAAAACTGACATTGTGTCTTGAAAAACAGTTTTGTGCCCACTCGTGTTTCTTAACGTGACTGGTTGGAGAATTTGCTGAACCGTCTGGCTCCAGGATCTTACCCTATTTACAGAACCGACCCGTAGAGTAATAAATTACTCTCTGCCTATTATTTTATTCCCCATTTTCCTCCCTAAACGTTCTTTTCATTTTTCGGCTCCCGAAACCGAGGTGTGGGTTACATTTCTGTGGGTATACACATTTCCATGAGCCGGCTGCTGCCTGATGCTCCTGTCTCTGAAGTCTGGTCTTCATGCCACGGGTCCCAAGCCAAGATGACTCCAGCTTCCTGGAATTCCATTCATCTCTTTGGGAAGGGACGTCAGTGGCGTGGTGATGCTTCCCCAGCTGTGGTCCTTCGTGAACAGGCTTGGCTCTGAGTTCAGGGACCCAGGTAAAAGCATTACCAAATAAGGATTTCAGCAGAGTCAGGGTGGGGGCAGGCCGAGGGACCGCTGGGCCTCCCTCCCCTTATCGGTTACACCTGGCTCTATTCCCAACTCTTGGAAACACCCACGACTTTATGCTCATCACACAGCAATTTCACTTTCCTTGTGTGGGAGTGGTCTGTGACAAGGTGTGTGTATGTGTGTGCAGGAGGGGGCTTACAGAGTGTTTCCTAGTTACCCAGGGTACACAGCAAAGTGCCTCTCGTAGCTAAGTATGTTCCTGACACGTGTTTGTTTATCAGACTTCAGATAGTCAGAACAAGGAGTAAAAGCTTCTACTGGACGATTAGTCAAGTTAGATTCCCGTCCTTGAAGTCACGGGCATTGACTGACTCATCAGCACAGTGAAGATTCTGGCATCAGCAGCCTTGCTTGTTCTTCGCTTCCGGTTCCTTCCTCCGGTCCTCTTTGCTCTGTGAAAGGTGATTATTTTAAATTTCCTGCTTATCACTAATTCTTCCTGGTGGGGCCCTTAGGAACTAACTCTTCCTGGAGGGCAGGCAGGTAAAGTCTCAGGGTCCCCTTCCTCTTGATTTTGTACCACAGAGATGAGCAGAAGAGACCCACAGAGGTTAAGAGGTTTCTCTCCTTGTGTAAACCGGTCTACTTCCCCAGGCAGAGCCTGGGTGCTGATGGAACAGGAGCAAGCAAGCGCTGCCCCTTCAGGCCATGAGCTGCCCGGACTGAGGGGTGTGGGCCGCTTGCAGGCAGCTTGGCTTCTTTCAACAATTCAAGACAGGTTTTGACCTCCTCCATGCTTTTCAGACACCGCATCATGGAAGAGCTCTGTTGTTAGAGAAAGTTGGCAGTGGCCTAGGAGATGTTGAGTATAAACACAGTCTTTCCCTAAACACAACATGGCAATCCAGCTGTCCCGGTGAAAACAAGGTTGCAGAGGAGGAGGTTCAAGGGAGCTGTTAGGATCACGCCCACATCCCCCATCACCACATACTGTGACCAGATTGCAGAAACCCAGCATGCTCTTGGGGCATTGTAGAGAATCACGGGAAGAGGAAAGAGTTACCACCTTTAATGTGGGGGATGCAGTCTGTCTGTGTGCATGTGTATGTGTGCCTTCCCGGCTCCGTGTGTGTGTGTGTGTGTGTGTGTGTGTGTGTGTGTGTGTGTGTGTGTGTCCCCTCAGTGAGTAGAAGCACAAACTGCCCTCCTGCTTCTTTGTCTTAAATTCATTATTCTCACTTGGCCTCCACCCTTCCTGTTAGGACTCACGGTTCCCTTCCATAGCTCCCTTTCTGCTTTCTCCTTAAATCTAGGTTCTGCATACTAGAGAAAATGTATCATTTGTCTTTCCAAGTCTGTCATATTTCACTTAACACAGTGATCTCAGGTTCTGTCCATTTTCCTGCAAAGTCATAATTTCATTGTTTTTTTAAATAGCTGAGTAAAATTCCCTTTGTGTATATGTATTTGATTTTCTTCTTGCATTAGTCAGTTGATGGGCCTCTAGCCTGCTTCCATACCTTGGCTATTAAAGAGCATAGTTTTGAGCTACTAAATCTACCAACCCTACAGGCCAGGCTGCCTCTGAGTGTCTTTATGACATGTGTTTATTATTTAATCTGGTTTGCACTTGTCTTCTGTTGCTTAGAACCATGATGCCATATCTGATAGTGACTTCTCTCTTTCCGTCTGCTCATACTTGGCTAGAATCTCTTTTTACTTCTGTAGGGGACAGAAATAAAAGTAGGTCATAGATTAAACCTTGGATAGCTTCTTCACCTACTTTTTAAAACATTGCACTTTTTTTTGTTTAATATAAAACTTTCCACTCTCTTCTACTGTTGGCCCTAGAGATGAGGATGGCTTTTAATTCTCAAACAGGCTTATGCTGTGGGAAGCAATCTGGGCTGCCATATTTCTAGTCACCATGAAGGAATACTTTATTTAGCATAGCACTAATCAACTCGTTTGTAGAGTGAGATGTTAATATCCTGCCTGCAACTGGGAGTCCCAAGGAGCATCTTGGCTTTGTGCCAGAGTCACACACATGATTGAAAGGTATGTGTGTGTGTGTGTGTGTGTGTGTGTGTGTAGGTCAGAAGATGATGTCAAATGCCTTCCTTTACTGCTTTTCACCTTATTCTTTGAGGCAAGGTCTTTCTCTGAACATGGGGCTCACTAACCAGCTAGCCTGACTAGCCAGTGAGCTCATTATGTCCTCTTGTCTCTGCCTCTCGGTGCTAGGATTACATCTGACTCTTTGTGTGGGTCCTGGGGATGCAACTTCAGGCCCTCATCCTCACACAGCCAGGGCTTTGCTCACTGAGCCATTTCCCAGCCCCAGTTGAAGGGAACTTTCACACAGGGCCAGTTGGAGTGTAAACTAGTCCAGCCACTATGGAAATCAGTAGGGGTGTTCTTTGAAAAACTGAAACTAGATCTGCTATGTGAGCAGCTACACCACACCCAAGCATTTACCCAAAGGACTTCAAATCAACACGTGCTAGAGATGTTCACACATCAGCCCTCCTTGCAGCACGACCCTGGAGTTACTGAACCAACCTGAGTGTCCCTGAATACAGAAATGAATCAAGAAAGTGTGGTACACATACACAGTGCCATTTCTTTCTGCCATAAAGAAGAACAAAGTTACGTCATTTATAAAAACATGGATGCCAGCTGGGCGGTGGTGGTGCATTCCTTTAATCCCAGCACTCGGGAGGCAGAGGCAGGCTGGACTCTGTGAGTTCAAGACCAGCCTGGTCTACAGAGCGAGATCCAGGACAGATGCCAAAAACTACACATAGAAACCCTGTCTCAAAAAAACAAACAAAATCAAACAAAAAAAACCCAAAAACAAATAAAACCATGGATGCCACCAGAGGTAAGCCAATGAAACAAGTGAAGGCAGTTTTGGAAAGACAGACATCATATTCTCTCTCATATGTGGTTCCTAGATCTTTTATAGATCTATAAAATCATGTACATATATATATATGACATGAAATTAGATGTGAAACTGCCTAGGAGAGAAAAGGGGAGAGGAAGGGGAATGTGGGAGAATATACTTGATTCTAATATATACTTGCATGAAAATGTCCTTATGTACTACACAGTACTGTATGAAATGACTGCATACAACGATTATTTTAAAAAAGAAGCATAACTAAGCTGGCTTACTAAGGAGAAGGACATGTCTGAGTTCCGCACTTGTTGTTCTTGCTGAGACTGGAAAGGTCTCGATCTTGTGACCCTGACAACAGCAGTGACTTTGGAATGAACAACTTCCTAAGCTGAGGACTACACACTGGAAAGCCCCTAGGTAGGTTTTTTGCACGCTCCCCCGCAAAGGAATATGGATTAGGTAGTTAGTCTGAATTCCTGAGCTAGGTGGGTTCCCACCCAGTGACTTGGTGATTCACTGGGTGACCTTCAGAGGTCCCTGATAAGGAAATTCATGGATCTGAAAAACCATGAGACAGCAGTTTCTAGAACTTCCACAATGGAGTTTTTCTTTAGAAGCTGATTAAACACTCCCTCTTTAAAGAACTGAACTTTCCTAGGTTTGACATGCTCCTTCAACACCGCCCATTTGCAAATTATAATTTTTTTCAAAGTATCTGAAATCTTCACATGTACACTCCAGATTAAGTGATAATTCCAAGTGTTCTGTTATTTTTCTTGGAAGAAAATGATGAGTGTCAGTTAAAGGAATAAAACAAGCGAATATAAAGAACAACCTGACTGCTGCTTGGATTGTGTAAAAATTTCTGAAGATTGATTATGACATGGAGATAGGCATCTGACTGAAGTCTGGGTGAAGGCCTCACATGCTTCTGAAAAGTGTGGACAGTGCCTCAATGGCTGAATTATTGGGCCTATGTTTACAGGGACATCAGTCATCCAGGAGGTAGTTTTTTCCTTTTTCTCTTTTTGTAAGATCATGCCAACTTGGATTTTGTAGAACCTAAGCCAAAATAGCCATAACTCTTTCATTCTTTCTTTTTTTTATTGGTTTTTCGAGACAGGGTTTCTCTGTATAGTTTTGGTGCCTGTTCTGGATCTTGCTCTGTAGACCAGGCTGGCCTCAAACTCACAGAGATCCTCCCGGCTCTGCCTCCCGAGTGCTGGGATTAAAGGTGCACACCACCACTGCTCGGTGCCATAACTCTTTCTAATTTAAGAGTGTTTAATTTTATGATGACATTGTGGTAAACATGGCTGTTCCAAGGATGAGGAGGACACGGAAGCTTGGATGTCTCTGGTTGCCCCATTCCAGATCTTCTTCTGTATTCTTTTTTCCTCCTTTTCATTTTTTCTCTGTCTCCCTCCGCTTTCCTCTTCTCCTTTTTCTCATCATCATTTCTTCTCTTTTTCTTTCTGTCTTTCACTCTTCTCATTCCCCCATCCACCTGTCTGCACTTCTTCTCCTTAGGATGCAGTGAGGACAGAATACAATACTAGTTAAAAAGAACCGAGCGACCTGAAATCCACTTGCTAGAATTCCAAATGCCAACTTTTCCTCAGAGTTCTAACAACTCCCCCATCCTTCTTTGTACCAAGATTCTCAAGCAGTTCATCCTCCTGTTTCCCTTGACAGGTGTTCATCCTGAGGTGTAATGCCTAGTGCCGCGGCCTTGCTGAATCCAAGAGCTTTAGAAGCAAGCGTGAGTAGGAGTGACAGGGGGTATTTACCATCAAAATAATGAAACTTGAGTTTCAGGGGCCCTCACATTCCAAGATGCCAGAGGGCCTTCATGAAGTTTTGCAAAAGTAAAACCTAAAAACCAGAGACTTGAAAGCAATTGCTAGTCCATGTTAAGTGGCTTCCTGTTCTCTTTCTCATTTGGGCATTAGAGCTAAGACGAGAGGCATACATGTGAGCCTCATTAAAAGGACACAGCAGAAAGACATTGCCATGTGGTTTGTGGTCAGTTCCACGCAAAATGAAAGAATGACTAGTTTTCCTCACGTGGATCTTCCTGCTGCCCACTGAGGTCTAACCTGAAGATGGACCGTCTGAGGCAGAACAGGAACAGTCATGTCACCCTGCAGTGGCTGTGTGTGAATGGTGGAGGAGAAACCAAGTTTGAAATGTAGCTGAGAGACCGCAGCCTGGGGAGGAGTGTCACAGAAGTGTGGGGCACCAACATTGTGTTTATCCCCAGATTTTGTGATATTTATTGTCTTAGATGATAAAGATTCTTATTTTGGGTTCAACAGGTAGAAGCACTGGAATGGATTTTTAGGAGAAATAGCTTTTAATAACACCAGCCACTCACTGGAGGGGTGCTGGGATGGGAGAGCCAATAACAACCCACACAGTAAAGGAGATTCCTCACTTTTATAGACTTTTCGAAGGGGTCTCTGACAACAGATAAGGCCATACTACAGTGTGAACATACCTGGGGCTCCTACAAGCTGGGTGCCTAACTGGTTAGTGAAGTTGTGAAGATAGGATACAAGGCCATAGCTCAGAGGATGCCTTGGGCTTGGAATGGGAGAGAAAGTGCAGAGGGCCCTGGCCAATCCCCCTAGCAGCACCTAGGGGGCTAATATTTATTATTTTGTTTTGAGTGTGTTGAGAGAGACTTTCCTTGTTTAAAGGAAACATTCATTTTACCTAATGTTAAATTCATAGTTTGATTATTTCTTGTGTAAAACAAAATCCTCTACCTTGAATCCTTCTTTGGAGAAGGAGGAAAGAGAGAGATTGAAGAGGGACAGAGCTTTAGAGGTCTCCCGGAACTGTGACTGAGGCAGAGGCGTCAGGCAATGTTCAGGATAAAATGCACAGGACTCCTGTCTTATGCTTTCCTGCATGTAGGATAGGTACAGAAATATATACAACACCAGGTGGTACACACCTGTAATACCAGCACGCAGGAGGGAGGCCTAGGCTACAGAGAGACCCTGCCTCAAAAAAGCAAAAATAAACATAAGCAAATATAATTCCTCTAAACTAAACCCCACCCAAAAAAATACAAACTAAAAACAAAACAGACCATAGCATTAGGAGCATGGTAGACACGGATATTTCTACATGCATTAAAGAATAAGATAAGCTGAAGAGGAGGAAAAAAATGTAATTTACCTGGGCTAATTATGACATGAATTGTTTTCCACCAATACCTAATTACTATGATTACTATGTAATAGAATAATAATTAGGTATGCTGATTAATATCTTAAAGTAACTTGTCTGAGTGTTATTTGACTCTAACCTCACCCATTCTCTGCCTTAGCTCACAGAGTGTGAAGGCTGAGCCCCAACAACTAACGTGGTAATTAGTCTAAGATTTAAGGAGGTCTGATTACAATTTCTTTGATGAGGATGTCACTGAACTCTACCAGCCAAAGCAGATGCACCCCACACCCTTAGCAACTCCACTGGAGAGTTACATTTAGGCTAATTACTCTTAGCAATTTGGAAGATGTGGAGGATTACACACAGCCTGTGGGGTAGGCCATTATTTCTCCTTTATTGTATGCCAGCTGTTTCCCTGTTTAATGTATATACACTTTAAAAACTATATCCTCATTATTTAAGGGTGCAGATTTTTTTTACATCTGTGTTTTGAAACTTTTATG
Organism: Peromyscus aztecus; assembly: GCA_902168405.1. NCBI lineage: Eukaryota > Metazoa > Chordata > Mammalia > Rodentia > Cricetidae > Peromyscus > Peromyscus aztecus. The sequence goes on from CABHPQ010000492.1 coordinate 45,258, forward strand.
CATTACAGTTATTCTGAGATTATTTATTAAGTGCCTCTTGTGTGCCAAGTCTCTGCCAAGCCTGTGAGGGATTGCTGATAACGAGGGCTAAGTCATAAGGGATGGGCATGAGTGTGTGAGAACACAGAGCAGGGGGCTCGCTGGCCTGCTTGGGTGTGCAAGATTGAGGACAGAGAACGTTACAAAAGATTTTCTGGGAGAGATGATGCCTAAGTTCAATGTTAAAAGACTTCATTCAGAAAGGTTTCGGCCCTTGGAAACAGAAGGAAGACCAACTAATGCATTTAGACTCACAGCCACCATTTTTATCTCTACTAAGCCCACTCAGCACCTGGCTAAGTGGACCCAACCATTCACCAAGGCCCCAGAAAGCAACAGCTGTGTTTTTGAGGGTTCCAAGTGCATCTTGGGAGGGTTGTTCTTCCTCCCTCTTGCCATCTGTGTTAAGAAAATACTGCAGGGCCAGGGAAGCAATTAACCAAAGTCAGTAATTATCTTTCTCCTGGACAGCATGGTGAACTGAGCTTTCCTGGCTGTTGGAATTGGCTGTGGGTTGTTGCCTGGTGTCTTCTTTGTTGGCAGATTTGCTGGTCACCCAGATGCTGCTTTTCCTGACTTTCTATTAGTCTAAGAGTTCAGAAGCTTAAATCATAGTACTGTACACACACACACACACACACACACACACACACACACACACGTTCTCAAATGCTCCATACTTCTTTCCTAGATATTCCTGTTAGCACAGAGCTTTCAACCTATTAAGCTTGTAGTAGTCACCTTCTGCCACTGAAAGAGCAATGAATGAATGAATGAATGAGCAAATACCCAAGATAAACTGTGTTAGTAACACAAGTAAGCCTCAGAATGAGTAAATAAAGGAAGATGTTAAATTCTTTCCTATTTTGATGTTCTTAATTATGGTAACCCATTTCCCCCAAACCAAACTGATCTCAAAACAACTTTAATTTCCAAAGAGAGATGCCACAGGAAACAGGGAGTTTACAACTAGTTATCTGTGAAAATGCATGTGGTTCACTAAACATGCCATATTGCAGGGGGCATGGGGGATTATTCAAGAACAATTTGCATTTTCCACGAGTAGTTTAGGTTTTAAACATGCACAAAACCAAAAGGAAGACAGAAACAAACCTCCAAACAAAAATATAGGGAAATGTAGTGGTATTGTGTTCCCCAAAATATTGTGCACCCTAATAAACTTATCTGGGGTCAGAGAACAGAACAGCCACTAGATATAGAGGCTAGAAAATGGTGGCACACACGCCTTTAATGCTAGCATTCCAGAGGCAGAGATCCGCCTGGATCTCTGAGTTCAAGGCCTCACTGGAAACAGCTAGGCATGGTGACTCACACGCCTTTAATCCCAGGAAGTGATGGCAGAAAGGTATATAAGGCATGAGGACCAGGAACTAGAGCTGGTTAAGCTTTTAGGCTTTTAGCAGCAGTTCAGCTGAGATTCATTCTGGATAAGGACTCAGAGGATTCCAGTCTGAGGAAACAGGATCAGCTGAGGAATTGGCAAGGTGAGGTGGCTGTGGCTTGTTCTGCTTCTCTGATCTTCCAGCATTCAACCTAATACCTGGCCCTGGGTTTGATTTTATTAATAAGACCTGGTTAAGATTCCTGCTACAGGGCTTCCTTGGTTGTATCTTAAAAGGATGCTGATATAAAAGCCTGGCCAAGTTATTATCTGAAACAGTGATGAAATTGAATAAGGTGTGACCTTGTATTGATTCCCGGTGAGGCTGGGGACCTGTGAGGTGACAGGTGCTTAGGTGGACAGCTCTGCTCCTGGGTGCCTGTGGTGAGGTCATAGGTGTTCTGCTCTCTCTCCCAAATTGGTTATGATAGGTCCAAGGAGGAACAGAGCATCGTTGTTTCCAATGTCATAGCTCTAAGACTGGTTGATTTAGAAATTGCATTTAAATGCAAATGATCCTTAGGCTGATAATTGTTACAGACTGAGTTCAGGGGTTACTTAAAAACACCCAATGGAGGCTGGGGGCTAACTCAGTAAAGTGCTTGCCTTACAAGCATCAGGGCTTGAATTGTTATTATTAATTTTTTAAAATGTGGTACAGTGGTATTTTCTTGTAGCCCCAGGGCTTGGGAAACAGAGACAGGGTGATCTTTAGAGCTTGGTGGCCTGTTGACCTCACCTCTTTGATGGGCTCTAGGCCAGCCAAGGCCCTGTCACAAAAATGTGGACAGTGCCTGAGGAACAACACCTGAGATTGTCTTCTGGTCTCTACACACACATGTGCATCACACCCACACTAACTCACATGTATATGTTAACACTCACACATGTGCAGGGGAAGCCAAGCATACTAAAACTTTGATCTTAGAGGAAGATGTTGATTTAGATGTCCCATTTAGTGCTTGAGAGAAGTGTGTACTCACAATCACTATTCTTAACATTCTGGCCTGTTATGAATCTCCTCTGTAAAAACCACTGCTCACTGCACAAAAAAAACTTCTTCAAGGAAGACTGAAAGCAGGCAGCATCTATGGATATAAACACAAATATCTAGAAGGCTGTTTGATAACAAGTCCATTTAGCAAAACAATAGTAGGTTTCCCTGAATTTTTTTTTTTTCCTTCGAGGCAAGGTTTCTCTGTGTAGCTTTGGAGCCTGTCCTGGAACTCACTCTGTAGCCCAGGCTGGCCTCGAACTCACAGAGATCTGCCTGCCTCTCCTCCAGAGTGTTGGGATTAAAGGCGTGCACCACCACTGCCTGGCCTCCCTGAAGTTTTTTGCTTTTTATTTTTCTATAGACAGGGTCTCAAATAGGCCAGGCTTCTCTCAAATTCATTATGTAGCCAAGAAGGACCTTGAACTTCTGACCCTCTTGCCACAACTTCCCAAGTGATGCAATTACAGGTATTTGCCACGATGCACAGCTTAAATCAAATGGTTTTAAACATTAATTCTCTTAACTTAGTATGCGTTTTGACTACTTGTAATCCAATGTGTAGACCCAACTATAGTCAGCAGAAGCTAGATGGTAATTTGAAATCATAACCATAAATTACCCAACTCATGCATGGGTGCAGGTCATTATATGTTACGGTTTGAGTCTAAAATGATCCCCACAGGCTGTTTTACACTCTCATCCCTCAACTGGTGACACTATTTTCAAAGGCTATGGACCCCTTAGGAGTCGGGGCCTAGCAGACAGAAGGAAGTCATCAGGGCCTTTGAAGGTCTTACTGTATCACTGTTGCTCTGCACTTCTTGGTCTGCTGTGAGGCGAACAATTTCTACCACACTTCTGCTGTCCTGCCTTCCCGGCCATTACAGACTACAAATCCTTTAAAGCTGTGAGTCAAAGTAAATCTTTTCTCCATTAAGTTGGTTTTGTCCAACTGTGGTCGCAGGCATACGCAAGTAACCCACACCATTCCACATACCCCTTAGGGTAAAGAAGAAGGGAAGCTGCTTTATTTTAATAGGTTTAGGAAAGGCAGACAGCCTGAGGCCCTGACCAGGAGACCCTAGTGCTTGTTCATGCACAGGTTATGGGAAGCACAAGTGCAGTATGCTACGCTGTCGGCAGAATTGTTTTGTGTCTATAGGGATGATCCCAACGCTAGTCTATAACAACAGTAACTTCCTAAGTTCTCATTATAGAAGGCAGAAAATAGAGATACAGAACCACATGGGTGTGCTTTTTTCACATTACAGACAACTGCACTGTTTCCTGAGGACCATTCCCAGCTAGAATGTTTCTTTGACATGATTTCATGTCTCCGGCATGTCAACCACAGGAGGCCATCGTAATGGAAGGTCTGATCTGTTTAGTGTGGAGAAATTCAATCACTGTTTTCTTCATGTGTGGTAAATAGTTGATTATATAACACATTAGGGTTTTCCAGAGAAACAGAAGTAATTGGATATATAGACATCTAAGTGGGGATTTATTATGGAAATTGGCTCTTACCATTGTGGAGACCAAGAAGCTCTATAGATCATCCATGAGCTAAAAAAACCAAGAAAGTGATGGTGTCATCCAGCCTGAGAGTAAGACTTGAAGAGCAGGACTGCTGATGGCAAGACTTTCAGTCCCAGGCAGACAGCATGAGAAGGCAGAGGCTGTCTGCCTGAGTCCCTGGGTCTGAAGGCCCAAGAGCCTGGAGTCTTAACATTTGGAGGCAGAAGAAGAGCTCTATTTCTATCTATCTATCTATCTATCTATCTATCTATCTATCTATCTATCTATCTATCTATAGAGAGAGAGAGAGGAGAGGAGAGAGAAGAGTGAATGAATTTGCCCTTTATCTGCTCCTTCTTCCTACTCAAACCCTCAGTGGATTGGATGATGGCGCCCACATGGGTGAGGGAAGATCTTTGTTCAGTCTACTGATTCAAACAAAATACTTTCACAGACACCCCCAGGATTAATGATTTTCCAGCCATGGAATGTCCCTCAACTCAGTCTAATTAACCTGACATATAGGAAATGCAATTGACCCCAGACATGGAAAGATTGAATAATAACTTTGACTTTCAGCAGAACTAGAACCGATGGGCCACTTGAATTACTGAGGAATGCTCAGTATTCCTGGAGCAGCAGCCATCTCTCTTACTTGATGTCATAAGGCAATACCTCTCTTAGAGCATAGATTATCCACATCTTCTGAAACGTGTAAGATCTGCCTGAACTATGACTTCTTAAAGAATATTTAAATTTATAATCAAATTATTAGCCATGCTATACACAATTGTGAATCTTAATATGGAAATCAATCAGAAGCAAATCATATTTAATTAATTTAGGAGAAGAGAAGAAGCAATTTATACATTTTTAAAAACCAATCCTTAAATCAACTTTTATCTTTCTAGAAGGTGAGCATTATTGGATTAGAATCTATTTAGTAACCACATAGTCAGTCTGGGCAATTAGCTCAATTTCTGTGCTTTCTAGAAACCTGAGATCTATTCAAAACCTGTCACTAACAACAAAGGGGTCTACATGCTTATATTTATGGGCATACATACGGATATGTGCGCTTTAGATTGATGTGGGATATGCTTGTGCTATATGCCATGTTGTCAAGTAGTTTTCCTTTTAGGAATATGTTAGGATAGAATCTCTAAGCCCTTTTGGAGCTAAGTATAGCTACACGACTTGATTTGGTCAGGAAAATGTGATTGGAGGTGATATGTGTCACTCACAAAGGACTGTCAAAGATTCCCATGACCACAACGGACTTGTGGGCTCAACGAGAAATAAACTTTTATTGATCTAAACTTTTGAGGTTTCAGGGTTGCTGACTGAAAGCACCATGCTTACAGCCCATCCCAACATAACTGATAACAACACCTATAGATGTTTGTCAACGACTGTAGGCATGATGAGTGGCAAGAAGCATTCATAAAAACAGCTTCTGTGATTGAAAGGCATAAGTAGTGCTGATTATAAATCCATCACAAAAACACTGGTTTATTTAGATGTAACAGAATAGAATCGGAACAATGATGACCTATTTGGCAGTAGAGGACAGAATTATTGGTATGAATTTTGTGAGACTTTCCAATAAGTTTATTGGACCTATGTACAGAGCATGGCTAAGGGAGTCCTGGTAGGAGCAGCTTCTCTGGAAAGTCTTCCACCCAGCATGGATGATGGCTCCCTCATAGACACATAGAAGGCCCTTCAGCTAACCTTTCCTAGCCTATATAATGTAGCCAGGAGACTTCAAAGGTTATGTAAGGTTAGGGTGCAATTGACTATTATCAGGGTATAATACAACTGGCTAGGAGGAGAGACTGGATACTCAGGTGGATGTTCAAGGACCCTCCCCATCCTCTCTTTCTATCAGGGAAGATCAGCAACCTACAAGCTGACTATCATGGACTCTCACAAGTAGGCATAGCTTGACTCACAAACTTGGCAGCAATTTGGCCTGGAAAATAGTGGTTTCTAACAGTAAGCCATAAAAGGTTATGTTACTGTTTATTTAAGAAACTAAGACACTCAACTGAAAACTTATTAGGAATTTGATAAACTAAATATACTCAAGATAAGGGTTCAGAAATGAATAGTTTTTATACCAAATGTTAAAACATTTAATGAATTTTTTTTTTTTTTTTTTAGAATTCAAATATCCAGAAGGGTTTGACATATAAATGTTTTAGTTTTTCAGCTGGGCATGGTGGTGCATACCTATAATTCCAGAACTTGGGAGATAAAGGCTGGAGGAACAGGAGTTCAGGGCCAGCCCCAGCTACATGGAAGTACAAGGCCAACTTGGGTTACATGAAACTCATTCTCCGAAAAATCAAATTAAAAATAGTTAAATAAAATAAAAAAAAACGGTTTTCAAAGCAGTCATCATTGTGAAAGCAGAGGGTGGCTGGCTGCTAGGGAAAGGAAAGAGAGCAGGAAGGTGGGGAGGAGTGAGGGCGAGGGAGAGAGCGAGGTCCATTCAGGCATTTCATGCTTGGACTTGATTCTGCACTGTCACAGCATTTCTGCCATTTGTCTGGCCATCCAAATCATAACGAGCAGGGAGGAGAAATGGTTGTTACTGGAACTGCTCAGATTGCACCTTTTGGAATCTAGTTTCCTCCCCCCATCCCACTACCTTTTATTCCACTCTTACTTCTTTAAGAAACCATTTCTCTCTGTTAGCCAATCCACTCAACTGCAGGACACCCTGCCCGAGCTGTTCACCCTCCCTGAGTCACAAGTATAGTAACTGCTTCACAGCTCTGCCACCCGTGACAAAATGACCAAGTATCCAACATGGGGCTAGACCACAGCAGGCGCTCAGCGTGTGATCCCTCTTACCTCCAAGGCAGAAACTGGGAATGAAAAGTCTTTCTTCCCTTGATCCACCAATCCCACGTCTTTGTTGTCTTAGGTCAGGCTGCGGAGGCAGTCTGGATGCTTTACTGGCTTGCTCTGTTTATCGGCACATGGTGATCCAAGTATGGCAGAAGGTGGGATATAAAGATGTTCGGTGGCTTATTTGAGTAGCGCATGTTTCTTATAGCCTTTTCTTTTTGTAGAAGGAAATGGTCTATAGCAGTTGTTAACCCACACACTAGTCATGCTTTGCCTTTGCTCCTACTGACACTGATCTGGATGGAGGCTGGGGGACCACTGGGAAGTTCCGCGAACCCAGCACCCTTGCCCCCAAGGTGGTGCTCACTTCTATCTCTGTGTATGGTTCAGATATAATCAGCCCTTATGAGCTTTCCTCCAACGAGAGTCTTTGGTTTTTATCAGCAATTTCCCCTTTCTCTTTTTGCCTAGAGGTTAAATCTTATGGATTCATTCATCTCAATTTTTAAGTTGCTTTCAGAGTATTCCCCCCCCCCAGGTCTTTTTCTAATTATAATATACAATTAAATCTAGAGCAAGCAAGCCCTGCCCCCAGGACAAACTGCTAAGCACCTCCTGAGGTGGGGCCTGGCCACAGAACCTCACCTCTTCTTCACAGTCCTTTGAGTTCCACACATGTGACCTGCTCTCCTGCCAATGTGAACCATGTCAGCAATTAAAATTTCATGAGCAGAATGCTGCGCCTTGTCCAGAAAAGGAAACATCTGTTGTGTTTCCATTCTCTTCTACAATTACTCTTTCCAAAGTCAAATATCACATTGTTCTTTGTTCTTTTTCCTTATGATGATGGTCCTTGTGCCTACAGCTCAAGAGACGCCATCATCTCAATACACTTCTAATGCATGTTTTCCCATAAGTACCCTTGTTTTGCTCATTAGAGACACAGAGTTGCTGCTTAGGTTTAGGACATACGTCTGGACATTTTCAATGTCTACTTGCCTCTGCCTCTTGTTTGCCAACACATTTTACTGTTTTCTCAGATCTTTGGATACTTTAAACTACTTATTATCCAGCCCCTTTGAGTTGGAAATGCTCAGATGTTCACCTACTGCTTGTGTGTGTGTGTGTGTGTGTGTGTGTGTGTGTGTGTGAGAGAGAGAGAGAGAGAGAGAGAGTGTTTTCAATCAGTTGTATAGCAGAGTCTTTGAAGTAATACCATAGTGTCCAGTTCTTATTGGAGGATTGTAGATTTTAGCTATGGCTGAATGGCTGGATATTAGAATCCAGAGTGGAGTCCTTAAAAAATGTAGATGCCCACATACCTATACTCCACACAGCAAACTATTCTGGAGTAGAGGAGTTTGCTATTGGGCTATGAGTGTATGTATCATTGTAAAACTTCTGGAGAGTCTAAAGGCACTTGCTGTGTAGTAATTTCATCATGAAGGGACACTCCTTAAGACTGAGGAAGTAAACTATTTAGAGGTCTCAGAAAGGTCCTGAAATTTACAAGATTCACAAGGTCCGGACCCTTTCAAGGTTATAAAAGCAGTAAAGACTGCTGAGGAGGTGAGACTCCTCAACCTGTCAAGCTGCCTGCAAGTCATGTAGAGAGATGTAAGGTTCTAGACTTTAGGAGTCGTCACTCATGCTAGGGTGGGCTTCCAAGTGATGCAGCTGCTTTAAGTTACCCATGCTCCTGTAAGTCACTCTTTACCCATACTTCTTTAAGTAATATGATAAACTCTAGTTCCCCAAGTTTGAACTTTGGTGATATCATTACTTCAGTCTGTAATGGGTTCTCTATCTGGGTTTAGCAGATGTTTATTCCTGTCTCTCCAGAAACAGTGCTATATAACAATGCATTTCCAAGATGGGAAGCCCAGGTTTCTGACCATCTAGCCTTACTGGCTGCCTCCAATAAGCCCCTGTGCCCTGGTCCCATAGACACTGATCCTGTCCTCTGGCTTCTGTCAACTATCTGTGGCAACAGAGTTCATTTAAGCTGGAGCTTGGATATGTGGGAAGGTTGAGGGGAAAGGATGAAAGGAGAACTTTAGACAGAGTTGAGAGCAAGATGACGGGACACAGGCAGGGTCATGGGCTGGCTTGCTGTGCCGGGAAGACACTTGAGAGGATAGTGGGAGTCCAGCACCCAGAGTGCAGTCTCTACCCCATAGATGAACTGGTGGTGGAGGCTAGCCCTTAGGTATTGTTCATAATATCACCCCTATAAATAAATCCCAGTCCTATATTTTCTTTATTATCTTCAGGGCAGATTATTTTTTAGGGAATTAAGGCTACACTTTACTTTCCAGGTTCTTCCTTAGGGGCCGTGATGTTGAATATTGCTTTTGAACTTGATGGGATTTAGAATAATCTAGGAGACCAACGTCTCCATGTGTTCAAGAGGTTTAACTGAAATGCGAAGCTTCCCTCTCAACGTGGGCAGTACCATTGTGGGCTGGGGTCCCTGACCGAATCAAAAGGTTTGAACATCAGCATTCATCTCCCTGCTTCTTGACTGCAGATTCAAATGACCAGCCACCTCTCCACCCCTCTGTCTTGATTTCCCGGCCTTGATGGACTCCACCTTCTCAAGCTGTGAGCCAAAAAAACTCCTTCTCCTCATAATTGATTCTGTTGTGTGTGTGTGTGGTCACAGAGAAAAGTAACTGCTCTGGAGGCGATAATCACACGGACAGCTTCTGCTACGCACGTGGCCCAGGGTCCTACTCAGTATTTCCCTGGGTTTCTGCACGTTGGACCTGAGGCTGTCTCTCACCTGCCGGCCAAGTCAGTCAACAACAGCAAACTGGGAGGCATTCTCTTTTCCTGATGTGGTTTCTGCTGGGAGCTGTTTTGTTTGATTTTTGCTGTGTTTTCTAGGTTCCCCTTACAAGATGAGAGACGAGAGGATGAGAGACGAAGAGTTTGTTTGTAGTTAGTCTTTCTCCAGATATAATTGGTCAGGCATATATTTCCACACTTTTGGGCCAAGAACATTGAGGCCTAAATGAAGTTAAGTAACTCATCGGTGGCCACAAAATAGTAAGTGGTGGAACTGGGTTGGAAAACCAGGCCTCCGCGGCCCCAAGCCTCCGCTTCTTTCATTTCCACCTCCCGCTGTCGCCGCCGTGGAAGATCTGCCAGGGCATGGTAGAGTGTTTGTGGTAAGGCTAAGACTCATTGGCACTTTTGATCAGACACCAGTCTAAGAGCATGTCTGGGAAGAAGCCTATGTTTATTGGAGGATTTTGGAGCAGACTGAGAGATTAAGTGCATGCAATATCTGCGATATGGATGCGGAAGTTAGAGTGGGATGGTTGCAGCTGACTTCGCCTGCCTTGCAGTCTCACCCAGAGCATCCTGAGATACGTTGTTCAGGTGGAGGTGGCAGTGACTCTAGAACTGTGAATGTTCCTTCTTTCCTGAGTGAAGAGGGAAAGCCAGTAGGCACACCGCTGAGGACTTCCGGGAGCTGTTCCTGGTTATGTTGCAGGGTGTTTCTGGTTGGCATTTCCTTTTCTTGTGCTCCTGGGAAAATGTAAGGGAAGAGTGAACTGTGAACCTACTGTTATGATTTATTACTCACCCCCCACCCCGCCAGGAAACATGCTGGGCAGATGCATACCATGCGGGACATGGTGGTGGCGGCCATTGATACACAACCCAGACGATGCATCCACGTGGAGAGTTTATTATAATATATATATATATGTATATACACATATATATATATATATATATATATATATAGAGAGAGAGAGAGAGAGAGAGAGGGAGAGAGAGAGATTGAGAGAGGGAGATGGGAGAGGGAGAGGGAGGGAGAGGGAGAGGGTGCACACCTCATGGGAGAAAAAGCAGAAGGGAGAAAGAGGAAGCGGGCGAAGTTTTCCTTAAGAAGAGGCTTCTATGTCAGGATGCAGGGTGGCCCCAAGGGGTGGGATCAGAATATTAACACCTACTGCATCTGACGATAGTGCCAGGTCTACCAGGTCTGTGGGACAGTCTGACAAATCAAGGAGGCACTGGAGTTTAATATCCGTGGGGGCGGTGTCTACCTATGTATCTCCCTTGTGGATAGGAAGTGCTTTAAAAATATTTGTTGAGGGCTGGAGAGGTGGCTCAACAGTTAAGAGCACTTGGTGCTCTGTAGAGAACCTGGGTTTGGTTCCCAGCACCCACGTGGTGGCTCCTAACTCTCAATGGCTCCAGTTCCAGGGGATCTGATGCCTCTTCTGGCTTTTGTGGGCACCAGGCATGCACACAGCGTACTTACATCCAAGTGGGCAAAACACTTACACACATAAAATAAAAATAAATAAATAAAATTGTGAGATATATACCAGTGTTTGGTTCCATGTGCACATTTCTAGGTTAGAGAGACTCCTCAGTTCAACAGACAGTGTGGGGAGAAACTCAGTCCACGACTTATCTTTACTTTTACCAAGTCATTTTCCATTTTAGGGTCCCTTTGTCTCCTTTTGTTCTCTGGCCAACTTCCCTCTGCCTATCGCCGCATCTTTAACATACTGCAGAGGGAAAATGAGCCGCAAACACTGTCCGCACATCTCGGGGGCTGCTGAGAATTGTGGGTCCTGCTTGTTTCGAAGTTCTCCTCATCCATGGTCCAGGTAGGCCATCCGTGACAGGAAGGGACATGGAGGGACAGTGAGAGACTGACAGTCTTCAATAAAGTTGAAGGTACAAAGAAGTCAGAGACAGGCTGTCTCCCTCAGAAGCTTAGTCTCACCTCCTCCCTCCCCTGCGCTCCCCACTGTGCCCTGCCTAGTCTACAGCCTACCAAATCGTCACTGAGTGAGGAACTGACTGGAGGTAACAGGCTTTCTGTAAGTTTTACTTCTTTCAGCCTCCACATTATCCACTCCAGGTGTCTGAAGCATCCTGGGTGTGAGTGAGAAACTGGGAACAGGAGTGTTCGATTTTATTCACTTCAAGGAAATGTCTGGGGTTTGGCTGTGAAAAGAGGTCAGCTTCTTTGGCGTGGTTGGGCTCAGCCGAAAGTTGAAGAATATGCACATGGGACTTTTTAAAAACAGAACACACTTTAGCATCACAATTAGTTTATATGAGATAAGGTCTTATTTTTAAAAAGCGCGTCTATTCTCTTCATACACAGCGGGGGTTCTCCTCCTTAGCAGCTAGGGAAAGGACAGGCCTTTAGTGACTCTTTTGTTTGCATTATTATTGTTTTTTTTTCTAATTCTTGTCCTATAGGTCTGAAGGTTACAGGGTTTTAAGGTGAGGGTGATCAAGCAAATTCCTTCTCACTGAGTTGTCAAAGAAATCAGAAATCTGTAAGAGTTGAGTTGCTAAAGGGAACAAATAAGGAAAGCAAAGCAAACCACACACTGTGAAGATAGATTCTTATCCATAGAGGGTGGAGTTACAGAGGGCAGGACGGGCCTGGCCTCCTCCGCTTTCTGTTGTTAGGATGAACGCATGACCCAAAGTCATTTAGGGAGGAAATGGTTTATTTTAGCTTACAGGTTACAGTTCATTATCAAGGGAAGTCAGGGCAGGAGTTCGAGGCAGGAACCTGGAGGTAGAAACTGAAGCGAGAGACCATGGAGGAACGGAACTGCCTTACCTCCATGACTGGTGAAACTTGCTTGCTTGGACACCCCAGAACCACATGCCCGGGTGCCAATCTGAGGTAGGCAGCTTCTCAACTGGGAGTCCCTTTCCCATGTGTCTCTGGCTTGTGTCCAGTTGACAAAGCCTCTTCCGTCTTTGGAACATCTTCAAATGTTTAAGTTACAACTCAGTTCTCCTTCATGTTCAGTTTGTCTAACGTTACGTGCTCTACATTTGTAATACATGGGACCAGGGAATCCATCATCTTTATTTTGCCTAAAGCTAGGCTAACTGTGTGGTAGAGCTTTGGTCAATTAAGCACAATCTATCTCCTCGAGTTTTCCTCAGACATTCCCACTGCAGTCATCAAGTTTCTCCCCTATGTGACAGTTTTCCAAGTAATACGTTTGTGAACCTTTTGTAATGGTATAGTTTATAACAATATCCTGGTGTTTTCATTTGAAATTGTGTTGTGAAAATTTTCTTACATGAAAAGAAATTTGAATTGACATGGCCGCAAAGAGTTACATATTTGTCCCTCTCTTATTGAACACTTAGGCTATTTACAGTTTTAACTGTGGAATGGCAAAACACTGACCCCAAACTGACTTAATCTCTCTTGTTTCCTCAGACTGTCTTAGAGAGGAGGCTACTAGGTCAAAATGTATGGGTGTTTTCAATGGAATTTTATGTGTATTATGTTTGTTCTTCACAAAACAGAGTCTAGGGTAGAAATCTGTGCACAAGACTTTATTGGGGGCACCTGGACACCTGTGAGAGGATGAGGGTGAGGGCTTGGGGAGTGGAAGCAGAAGCGTGGTGTTCTGTGACAAAGACATCTTTTTCTTATTTCTGATCATCCACTGTGGAGTAGGATGAGGTCATTATCCACTGTTGAGTATGACATTAATCGTGGGCTCCTTGTATCTGGTCTTTACTATGTTTAAGCATATTCTTTCTACATACACTTTTTTTTAGGAGTGCTCATCGTGAAAGGAGATTGAATTTTGCCATTGCCCTTTTGCCTCTAGAGAGGCGATCGTGATTCTGGCCGTCATTCTGTTCCTGAGGTGTGTCCTTGATTGATTTGCACCTGCCAGTTGGGCCATCCTTGTCCCCTGCATGACAGTTGAACTCAACTCTGGCATGTCATTATTTAGTGTGCTATTGAATTTGGTTTGTTAATATTAAGAAGTTTTACGTCTCTATTCATCAGGATATTAGTCTGTGTTTTCTTTCGTAAGTGTCTTTAATTAGCTTTGTTGTCAGGGTAACACTGGCCTCAGAGAATGAGCCCATAAATATTTTCCCTCTTTGATGTTTTGGAAGAGCTTGATAATGACTGGAGATTGGGCCTAATTCTCTCCATGGTTGTTAGGGTTCCTTCGTGACGTCATCTGCGTCTGGGCTTTTCTTGGGGGGATGCTTTTGATGACTGAGTTAATATTCTTGTTTATTACTGATCTAGACAGATGTATTTCTTCAGAGTTGAGTTATGGCTGATTGTATATTTCCGGGAGTTTGTCTCTTTTAGTTCATCTGGTTAGTTGGTGATTGTTCACTTCTAGAAGATCCTGTGGCCCCGGGCACTTCCACATCATCTGTCGTAACATTTCCTTCCTCAGTTACACTTTTCGTTCTTTGAGCTCTGTCTCTGTTTGTTGCTTTATCTAACTACAGATCTGCTAGTTCTGGTTTCTTTTTAAAACACCGATCAGAGGTTTCATTGAGAAAACTTAACGTGCGACCTGCGTTCCTTCTCACGCCTTCATCTGTTCCCATTGTGCCCTCACTCTCACAAAGGGGTTGGGACGCTTCCTTGTTTCCTCAGCTACTCAGGTTGTCTTGGCTCTTGTATCCCTCAATGCACAGACTCCTTTTCCTCAAGATATGGCTACTTGGATGAATGGCTGCAGGACCCTTTAGGGAACTGAAGCAAACCTTCCATACTTGGTTCTGCAGGGTATCCGGCTGATTCTTCAGTCACAAGGAAGAATATATAAAACTGGTCAGTTATAGAAACTGGACAAGTGATCACGACTCTCCCCCCTTTTATTATTAAATTTAAATTCTTTTTTTATTTTTTTGAAATTATAATTGAATGAAAATGAAGACATGACTGCTCCTAGGTATGGACGATGATGAGGTTTTTATTGTAGATATGAGGGAGAGAACAGCCAGAGGCATCTGGAAGAGTCCAGACTGACCATGGCCAGCAGGACAGACTGGGCCATGAAAGGAGAGAGAGAAGAGGTGAGTGAGAAAGAAAAGAGAGAGGGGCAAGAAAGGGGACCAGGAGAGGGAGAAGAACCAAGAGCAGTGTGTGGACAAGGAGGCCAAGAAAGCATATGGCCAAAATGGCTAAGTAATTCAAATAGGAAAGAGAGGTTGGTGGAAGGGAAGGGAAGCTCAGGGGCTGGAGAGGTTTGGGTAGGGGACAGGGTGAGAAGTGCTGAGAGGAGCCAGGACTCTGTGACAGGTACTCACAATGCTGGGAGATGCTGAGAGATGCTGAGAGATGCTGGGGGATGCTGGGGGATGCTGGGAGATGCTGGGAGATGCTGGGAGAGCCTGCTGGCCAGGGTCAGCTCTGATACAGCTTTAATAGGCACCTCAGTTAACAATTTGTCCTGAGTTTCCTCCAGACCCAACAATAATGTGATTACATCATTTCCCCTTCCCTTTCCTCCCCCTAAACCTTCCTACACACACCTTTTTGCTCCCTTTCAATTTCATGACCTTTTTGCATTGTTACTTGAATACACACATACACACACACACACACACACACACACCCCTAAGTACAACGTGCTCAGTCCATATGATGTTGCTTGTATTTTACGGTTTCAGGGCTGGCCATTAGGAATTGGACAACTAGTTGGTGTACTCGTCTCTGGGGAAGACTTTCTCCCACTCTCAGCATTGCTGAGTTGCTTCTAGCTCTTTGTGTAGAGTTGAGGCCTCCTGGGCTTTCCCCACACCCACGCTGGTATGTCTATCCTGTTGTCTTTGTTCAGCTCATGTTTAGGCAGCCATGTTGTGAGACTTTATGGGTGTAGCTTCTGACATTCCTAGACGATGCAATCTCACAGCAAATTCTCTGTTCCTCTGGCTCCTACAATCTTTCTTTCTGACCTTTTCACAATGATCCTGGAGCCTTAGGCGCAGAAGATGTATTGTAGATATATCTGTTGGAACTGGGCTCCACAACTCTGCATTTTGATTGACTGTAGTTTTCTGTCTCTATCTCTTCCAAGAGACCTTGATGAGTGGTGAGGACTGCACTTATATATGGGTATGAGGACAAATATTTAGAATGTAGTTAGGGATTATGCTACTTTAGTACAGTGAAAGACTCATGACTTCCCTAGCCCTGGGTAGTTAACAATTTCTTTATTTTCATGTCCAGCCCACTCTACTGTGAACGGTACCTATGGAGTTTCCTGTCCTGTTCCTTATTTTCTTGTTGCTGTGGTGGATGCAACACCCTCTTGACTTCCCATAGAACATAATTGGATGGTTACTTTTCTAGGTTCCCCTGTATACACCCACCCACCGGCTCATTTCAGTTCCCCTTCCATAAGCTATTATGGTAGTTCTGGCTTAATTTTTCTTCTTATTGTATGCTATTGCTGTTGCTTAGTTTGCAAGAGACATCCTTGCAGAATATTAGCACTAGCTGCCTGGTGCTTACAGGTGATGACACCTGGGCTGTAGGTCAGAGCCCCCACCCGTAGCAGTAACCTCTTCCTCATGCATACTTATAACCTACATTCTCTTCATCCACTGAGCCTCTAGTTCTGCTTTGCAGCTTCCTGATATCTGCTGGTGCATGCCGGCTGATACCTGAAGTCCTGTTTGGGTCTTGTCTCTTCTTCTCATAGCCCACTTAGTTGGTCTGTAAGGTGACCCTTTGGGGCTAGATCCTGAAACTGTGCTTTTTTTTTTTCAGCAGTGACTCCTGTGTTATCTTTAAAGAAAGGTGGGGCATTACCATTGAACAGGGGTGAATAAGTTACTGGAAGGACATATGGCTTTGGGGTTCAAGACCTTTTAGTGCATCATTTCGGACTATTCCCATCTAGACTCTCAGGGTCCCCCCTTTCCCCAACCACATCCTCAGCTGGAATTGAAAACTCAACCTTTTCTCATCTCTTCTTTACTTGCAATTAAAGCAGATGCCATATTTCAGATGAGTCCACCATATGGTCACAAAAGGTCAGTCTCCTTTTCTGGCTCTCACACTTGATTGCCTTAGATTTTTGCTGCCTTTCCTAACTCCCTGATAGTGCTCAGGCACTGTGGTTTCCTCGGAATGGCTCAACGGCTGGAGCCTGTGCATCCTCTGGTCAATTCCTTCTGCTTAGATCCCATCTTGCCGCATCACTGATGACTGTTTTAACATGTGCACTAGTGCACACCAGAGCTGTGCATGCTACACTTCTCATGAGGGATGGAGTCTCTGTAGTCCATGGCCCGCAGACGATACAGCTCCTGAACATCACTTTAGACTCAGCTTTCTGAGACCACTCCTGATAGCCATCATTTTAGCCTGAGTTTCCCAGGAAACACTCCAAGGCAGAGATTCATTAATATTATAATAGTTTTAGAGATTTAAAGAATATAATCTTGGAGGGTGTAAGGACATAATTAGACAGAGAAAGGGGCCGGGTTTTTACAGTACATTTCTAGCAGTGGTTTTACCTGGCCCATGAGAGCAGAGGGTGCCTCAGATCTAAGTGAAGGAACTGGGCTGTTGACTGTCAATCAACCAGTTTTGGGCTGTTATTTTCCTCTGGGGCACACCCTTCACTGAAGTAGCTGCCTTTGGCCAAAGATAACTCTTGGTAAGAGACTCAACTATGAGTTGCTGGCAGATGTGGTAAGCAAAATCATAGCCCCCACGATGTCTATATCCAATTCCTGGAATTTGGGAATGTGCTATGTTTTATGACGAAGGAGCTTTAAAGTTGTGTCTGTGATTAAAATGGGGAGACTATCCTGGACAATCCAGGTGACCCCGATGTGATTACCAGGTCCTCAGAGAAAGAAGAGGGAAAGAAGAGTGTCAGGATGTGATGGGAAAGTTTCAACTTCCAAGATGGAATGGGTCCATGAGCTGAGGAATGCATGAGACTTTCAAAACCTGGCAAAGACAAAAGCCCAAAGCAGAACAGCACCAACAAAACAAAACAAAACAAAAAACAAAAAACCAAACCAAACCAAACCAAAACAAAACAAACAAAGAAACAGGTTCCTTTCTAGAATCTCTACAGAGAAGAATGCAGGCTTATTAAAACCTTGATTTTAGTCCCGTAAGACCCATTTCAGACTTAAAAACAAACAAACAAACAACCCAAACCTCAGAATTACAACATAGTTTTTTAAAAACACACTTAATCTCGTCTTAGAACATAAATAACTAAATGTGTGGAAATTTGTTACAGTAGCTATTAGTATAGCAGACTGTATGCCTACAACCAGGGAATGGCTCCCTTGTTTGTCGTGTGTGGGGGTATGTCTGTATAGATGCATGTGTGGGATATGTGGGCAGTGTATTTGTGTGTAGTGTATGCAGGTATATGTACTTGTAAGCATGTGCAAGAGACCAAAGAAAGATGCCGGGCGACCTGATGTATCACTCACTGGCTTGTTCTCTTATGGCACCTGGGGCTAAGCTGGCTGCCAGCAAGCCCAGGAATCAACCCTCCCCGCTCTGCTCCAGCTCACAGCACTGGTGTGGCAGCTACGGTGGCTTCTTTTTATTTTCAGGTGGGTACCGGGATCTGAACTCATGTCCTCATGCTATGCAGCAATGGCTCCTATCCCTCCAGTCCTGGCTCCCTGGGTTCTGCAAGGAGGCTCTGACAGTCGCCTTCTGTGAGGTCTGTCCCATGCCACGCCACAGGCAACACAGAGCATTGTCTGGGCCTAAAACTATTTTGTCTTCTCTCCTCGGCATGCTTACCATATTCCCAATACCAAGATCCATTTCAGCCAGTTCTAGTGAAACTCTGAGATCAGAGTTTCCACCCAGGCCTGTAGCTCTGTTTCCCATTGCCCATGCTATGACACGGGAACACAGCGATCTGAGTTTGTTAGCGTTGCTTTGGCCTTGCTCTCGGTTGCTTCTGCGTGTACTTCACGGATCATCTTTCTGCCTCTTGTCTTTCTTGGCAAACCATTGTCCTTCAGAGCTTTCCTCTGCTGTTCTGACTGGCATTTCTCTTGTGGTGCTCAGGCATTGTGAGGGATGCTCCACTTTAAGCCAGAGGTCATAAATTTAGTGCCTGAAATGTAAAACACAGAAATGGAAAACTTGGGCTGGGGATGCTCAGTGGTAGAGTGCTTGCCTAGCAAGTGGTAGGCCTTAGGTTTGATACTCAGAAGAGCATACACACATGCACACACACGCACGCACGCACGCACGCACGCACGCACGCATGCACGAATAAAAAGTTAAAAACTTGGTTGAATTCTGTGTATCTAGTCTCTCTATCCCCCTCACTCATTACTTACAAACTTCTATAGGAAAAATCAATAAGCAAAGCCACCACTTATCCCCAACCCTTTACCCAGACTCTTCTCCCCAGTGTTCTCTCTCTGAGAATGAAAGAGGGAAGGGAAGAAAGAAAACTATAAAGACCACCAACTGCGATCCCGGTGCCGCCCGCCGTGCCAAACACTTGGTACTGACCTAACTCCATCAGCAGGCTCGGTGCTGCTGTTTTCTTTACACACACAAAAAGGGAGTTCTGCTTCTTTATCTCCAAAGTTGGCATCCTTTACTACATTGCTGAGAGACACATGAATGCATCTTTCGTTGGTGGACAATGGTATTTGGCTAAATCCTGCTCACCTCTTCATTGATTATAAAAGGGCCATGAGCCTGTGTGATTCAGAGCCACATCTTATCCCCATCTCAAGCTTTTCTGGGGCCTGCATGGCATCCTCACATCTGGGGCCTGCATGGCATCCTCACATCTGGGGCCTGCAAGGGCATCCTTTTCAGTGGTCCACACATTTTCTCCCAGAGGACTTGTAAAACATGAGGCTCTGACTGATGGTGAATTTTTGTGAATTAAGAGAAAGTAAAAGATTTGCCTCCTCTTTCACACTTAGGCCAGGTACTTTGATTCAGCATTGTCGCACCTCTGGTCCCCTTTGCCGTTCTAAGAGGTTGACCTTCCCTTTCCCAGACATGCCATTGTATCTACTGTAGACATTGTTCTTCCTCCTCTATAACAAATTAGGAAAGAGGCCTTCCTCTGCCCTTTAAATCTTCTCTCATGATACAACCACTCCCATTCTCTCTCTCTCTCTCTCTCTCTCTCTCTCTCTCTCTCTCTCTCTCTCTCCCTCCCCCCCCCCTCTCCCCTCTCTCTCTCTTTCTGTCCTGGCAGGTTGCTGGGTCGGTTTCTCAGAACCTATACCTGTACCTTCAGTTTGCTTCTCAAATGACATCTCCATCCTTCACAGCTCTGACCTTCTTCTTGGCTAATTTCCAACTACAGTAGCGGATGGCTTTGGCTTTGCCATGCACTCCAGCTTTAAATTGCCAAGGGCACCAATAAATCACCTTTTACTTTTCTCCCTTCTTATTCCACACCTCAAATCTCCCTCCCTTAGGCCAGACACTGCTCTTTGGAAATTTATGGAAAAATGCCGCCAGCCGGCCAGCTCCTCCAAACAGCTATTGGCTTGTTGTCTACCCAGTAAACAGAAAACTTGGAAACATTTTCCAGAATTTTTTCACCTTTCTTACCTCCCAGCCTTTGTAGCCAGGCCAACCTGGGATTCCACTCCAGAATCTGAACACAGGAAATAAGCTTAGGAACCACCTAGGTTTGTTGGTTCCTGGGCATTCTTAGGCTTGGAGAATATTTCTGTCTGGCTCCGCTGGCGGCAGACCTCTGAGGGCAGAGTGAGGACAGCTCAAAAGCCAGAAGCAGAGCTGTACCCTGTGTCCTGAGCCTGGTCTTAAAACAAAACAGGAAGAGATGCACATCTTTCAGGCTCCGAGGTAACACCGCACATGAAGTGCAGTGAAGGCCACACATTTCTGAGGGGCCGTTCCCTATGAACTGCCAAAGGGTTTACAGTTGCCTTCTGTTGGGAAAATTCAAGTTTATTCTTTGGAATGTTTGGTGGCCGTTCAGCTCAAAAATACAGTCCTCTCCCTGGTCCTTCATGCTTGTCCTTGTGGCTTTTTGTAAGATAGGGCAACTCTTTCTTGGAGACCGTATCACATCTGGTTGGTGAAAATGGCAGACGTTTTTCTCTGGGGAAAAGGTTATGTCTCATTACCACACATTTATTAGAGACTACAACCATTTAGAATATGAAGAATGACTTTTCAGCTCATTATTCCCTCCCGTATATCTTTCAGTCTGTTTACAAAGGATAACCTATCTGTTTACCAAGGAAGAGAATAATATTTTAGATTGAGGATCTTGGTTCTCCCCTGCTTAGAAGGATTTCTGTTCACATAAGCTTTCAGCTGAGCCCTAGGCATCTGGAATGCAGTGGGACCAGCCAAAATCCTGGGCAAACCCTGATGAAAAATGTCTCCTGAGATCGCCCACGCTCTTTCCAAGGGAGAGTGGGTCCACAGACCTATGAAGTTAGAAGTCTTTGCTGATACCCAGTGATGAAGAGACCACAAGGAGGAGATAAGGAAGAGGGGACCCACTTGTGTCTGACCTATGAAATTTGAAGCAAATAGTGGGAGTCCCAGAGTGACACTTTCTGAAAATCTTTATCAATGGGAGTCTCTAGGAGATGGAAGATTGGCTTTTCTACAGTTTGATAGAGTAGGGAAAATACATAACTTTTAATTTTTTAATAAAGATTTGTTTATTTGATTTTATGTTTTTAAGTGATTTGCCTCCATGTATGTGCACCATGTGGGTGCAGTGCCCACAGAGGCCAGAAGAGGGTGTCAGATCCTCTGAAACTGGATTTGCACACAATTGTGAGCTGCCATGTGGGTGCTGGGAACCAAATCCAGGTCCTTGGCAAGAGCAACAGGTGCTCTGCACAGCCCAGCCACCTGTGCACACCTGGCATGGTTCTTGGGTATGCTTGTCTGTCTCATTGTTACCACCACCTTCTCCAATCAAGCCGTAGATTTCTACACCTCCGGGGCTGCACATAGGCCGTGACTGCCAGTTAACCATCCATGTCCTTCATTACGTACAGTCAGTAAAAAAGTGCACGCAGGAGGTACAGGACTTGATACAGTCCTTTGTTTGACTAATTGGAGCTTGCCAGTGAAGAGGTAGATGGGAACCTCTGAGACTACACCCCTGGGAGGGACCTCGAAAATGTTTGTATTTGGAATATGGCTCAGATTCTCATCACTACCAAATCTTCTGACTTTGAAATTTCTCTCGTTAACACAGTTTACGAAGGTCCTTGCTATGCAGAGTGTTTGTTCTTCAGGCATCATGGAACACGAATAGGGAACTGTCCTTGATTTTAGACAGTTTAAGGACATGTGTTGTGGAGTATTATTTTAACTATGTAAAGCTGTGTTACATTTGTTTACGCTGCATTTGTTTAATGATGTGAGGATGTGTGTTTAATTATGTAAAGATGTGTTGCATCTGTTTCACCTTGTCTGCCTAAGGCACCTGATTGGTCTAATAAAAAGCTGAATGGCCAATAAGGCAGGAGAGGGATAGACAGGGCTGCTGGGCAGAGAGAATAAATATGAGGAGAAACCTAGGCCCTAGAGAAAGGAAGAAAGAGAATGAGGAGAGGGATATGTCTGGGACTAGCCAGGCAGCCATAAGACAGACAGACAGACTTGAGAAGCAGTGAAAGTAAGACATACAGAAGTAAGAACGGTAAAAAGCCTGAGGCAAATGGTGGATAAAGAGAAACAAATTAAGTTGAAAGAGCTAGCCAGAAATGACCCTAAGCTAGGCCAAGTATTCATAACTAATAAGTCTCTGTGTCATGATTTGGGAACTGGTTGGTGGCCCCAAAGAAAAAGCCTGGTACAGACATGTACGTGTGTGTGTCAGAGATTCAGAGATAGAGAGAGAGAGAGAGAGAGGAATTTTCACTTGATTAAAAAGCCATCTGGGAATCACCTGGAGTTCACGGTTCCCACTGCTTCTGAATCTCTGAAGTTACAAATGAAGCTGGGCAATAAGGTGGCTCCATAAATCCAGCTCTGGCTGAGCTGAGGTCACGGTCTGAACTTCTGGCTTTATTAATGTCAGTCTCTTCCATACTTCACTGTCAGTCACACCTCAGCCTCTCTGTGCCTACATGGTTCTCCTAGAATGTGGAAGACTGTGATTGCAAAGTACTTCAAGCCAAAGACTGTCTTCATCTGAGCTTAGAAAAAAAAATGACCTCTAACTTCCCAACAGAGCGACTGAAGTTAGGAAATGCTTATCAGAGATCTCAGAATGTGAGTTCTCCCTCTGGCTACTGCTCCTTACCCAACATCTGTCCTTTCCCCCTCCGTATCTACTCCATCATTTCCTCCCTCCATTGGTGTTGTGTTTTGAACGTGAAATGTTCCCCCTAGGCCAATATGTTTGAACATTTGGCTTCCAGCCGGTCACACTGGGAATGCGAGATCTTTAGAAGGTGGAGGGTTGGGAGGCTGAGCCTGGAGGGTTTTACAGCCCAGTCCCAATTCTTATTGACTCTCTGCTTCTGGACTGTGGTGCAGTGTGACAAGCTGCCCCTGCTGCTGCGACCATGACTTCCTGTCATCATGGACTGTATCCCTCTTGAGCTGCAAGCCATAAGAAACTATTCCCCGTGTGCTGCTTTTGTCAGGGTATTTTTGTCACAGCAACATAAAAACAGCTAAGATAAAGTGGGTATTCATCTTCTTCTGGGGCTGGCAAAATCCCAAGCAGCTGCATGCAGCCCGTGGAGGCTCCGCTAAGATACCAAAATGCAAAGGTTAGAACAGGCTTGAGAAAGAACATATTTGCCAATCCAGTGCTGGAGCAGCTATTGGGCTAGAGGGAGTTTGAAAATCCTAATCATGCCGAGAGTGGATACAGGGAGTAGTAGGTGAAACTGGAGCTCTCCTAGGCATCAGGTCAAGGATGTAGCGAGATGTAGCAGGGAAGATAGACCCAGAGGTTGAGAGGTGTAGAACCCAAGAAGGAGGTTGACCGTGGGTCTCAAAGGTGCTGCCTGAGAATTGATGCTGTGAGGAGAACTGATGCTGAGGCCTGTTTTCAGTTGGTGTGGATCATACAGGACAGAGTCAGGCCTGCTAGAAAAGGGGTTGAGTATGAAGGAGGATTAAGACTTTGAAGATGACTTAGTCCAGACTCTGTATGTGGTCTATGATCTCCTTCTGGTCCCACAAGATCTTTTTGTGCTCTAGACAGTGTTCAGCTCTTGATAGCCAACATTACAGCTTACTTCAACAGCCAGTTTTTTTCTAATTGTTTTATTTGTTAGGTCTATCTCTTAGTGAGCTCTCTGACAATTGAACTGTACCGTCTTGAGATTCTGTTATAGAACCTGAGATCATGAATGTTGGAATAAGATGAGCAACTAGCAATAGCTTCCTTGTAATGCCTCTGCTTTCCACAGCTTCTGAGGAAGAAGATGGACACATTCTGTACAGAACCCACACTCCCAAGGGATGCCCGTTGTTATTGGATGAGGCAGGGCCATGGCACAGGACCTCCATATTTTCTTATGCGTACCATCTGCCACCTACCAGACTGGCTTTCAGATCACCATGTTTACTGGTTCATTTTGGATCAGTACTGACTTTTGGGCCTCCAGACCTAACTTTCAACTGTGAACATGATTGCAGCCATTCTTCTGGACTCTGACCTTGGATTTGTTTTCTGGATTTACAGGGCACACATACTCTACAGATTAGCCAGTGTTTTAACCCTCCTTATCCCATGTCAGGATTCTTCAAATGCCGAGCCAGAATCTACTGAAATTAGAGCAAGCTGTGAAAATGGTGATGAGAAAGTGAAGACTCATTCAGGTCTTGACCTGGGCCCATTGAAGTGGAATTCCAGTGTTGCCTGGCTGTAAGTCTCTGCTGTCTGGTTCACTCTATTCTTTAGTTACTGAACCACTGCCCTCACTGTGGCACCACAGACTTCCTGTTCCTTTCTGTCAGGAGGGACCCTCATCCTAGAGGTGCTTTGCTACTCTGTTCTCTTTCATCTGGTCCTTCACTCTTTGCTAAGTCACATTGAAAAGACTCACCTTGTACTGTAATATAGGTCCGCTGCCCCCAGAGGTACCCAAAGCTACACTAAGTAGGAAAGTTTTGGCCTTTGTTTTTCCCCTGCCTTGAGATGTTCAAGAGGGTCTCTGAAAATGGGGTGAGGTTTCTGCAGGTCCAGTCACTGGAGAAGTTGTCTGTGCTCTTTTCTAAATGGAAGAGAGGGGATCTGGAAATATAGCCTCAGGGTGACTAAACATGGAGAAGATGAATAATAGCAATACATGCCTGCCCTCCACAATTACTATAGAAAAAATGTTAACAGCTCTTCATGAGCCCATTCTTGGTTCTGTGATTTTTGAGTGTAGATACAATAACAAAGGCGGGTTTTATAAAGGTAGTCTCAATGAAAAGGTTTTGCAGCCTTTCCGTTCTGACTGGATCATGCTAACTTGCAGCAGGAGGCAAGGAAAGCCAGGGCTTCTCCTGGGGTTTCTGCTGGAATTTGGCTCAGCCTCCAGGTCAGAGGTGGAGAAGCAGCTCAGTGTTGTTGGGAGAAAGGAGAACGGGCACCATTGTTAGTTCTTGCTGATAATAATGCGGCCCGCCTGGGCAGACATGGCTCATCCATCGGCTGGGGGAGCACGTGTCTCAATGCCGCGGTTGTTCCTCACCTTTGTGTAGAGTGAAGCTTGGCAGGCTAGTGGGAATTAGGAAGCCTGTTCATCCTGGTAGAAGTTCTTGTTTGAGAAACCCACTTCTAAATGTTAGCTTGGGGGCATCGTGAGGCTGGTTAGAAAATCCAAAGCTAGTTTCTGTAGCTGATGGGCCCCTCTCTTGTGTGTCCCTTAAAAGGGACTTTTGAGAAATTGTTCCTAGAGAAGCAAGCTCTTTGCTTTGTGCTCACCCACATACTTATTTTCTGAATGTTGTCAGTTATAAGGCAGACAGCGTATTTGCTCAGGCAAGTAAGGACAGACATGTCTGTGGGGTTGGAGGGCCGCCGATGGTGAAGGAGCTCAGAGGCTGGGAAGCCCTGGATTTTCCACATGGGATGTCTGTCCCATGTACTCCAGAACACCTGGGCCCTTAGAGGCAAAGGTTTGAAGTCTGTGACAAACATCCTTGAGAAGGCCATGTATGATCTTGGCTCTGTAGCTCATGTTACTTACACATCAATATATATTGCTCTCTATTAATGGGCTTTTGTTTCATTAGCCAGCACAGAACTATGCATTCTCTGTTGTGTTTGCTCCCTCATCTAAGACAAAAGCAGGGGTCCTATTCTATTCTCTAGTAATGTTGAGTCAAAGGTACCCAAGGTCTCCAAAAAGGACGGGTCCTTTGTGTTCCTGGACATAATCTTTCTATGGATAAAGTGAGATACAGAATGAGTGGTGTAGACAAAGCTAGCTACCTATAGAGAATTATGTTGCTCCTCATTCGCTTCCTATTGAAAAACTTCTGTTAAGTAAGCAGTAATATCCATGTTTCTCTGCAGATAGGACTTTGACAAGCATGCCTCAAGAAGTCTGTCCTTCAGTACACCAGGAAAGCAGGGCTCTTCATCATGAAGATCTTGGGCCATTCAGGCTCACTTGGCATCCAGCAGAGAGGTGAGAGGGCTGGCATTGGGGATGGAATGGTCATCAGCAATATTTTAATTAATTAATAATTTCTTCCCATGCTAGGAGTCAAACCCAGCCTTTTGCATACCAGGACCACTGAGTTCCACCATCAGCCAGTCAGCAGTGGTTTAAAAGTCAACTAGACTGGAGACCAGTGAGATGCCATCTGAGTGGACACAAAGAGAAGAAGGGCAAAGACCAGGTATCCTGTCTCTCTAGATGGAGGGGGACAGAGAAACTAGCAAAGGCAGGGGGAGTGAGAAGAGAAGAATCAGACAGAGGAAGTGGTCATCTCTGCACCTGGCTCATAGGGCTCATTTATCTTTGACGCTTAGTGGAATGGAATGGATCAAAACCACCAAATCAGTGCAGATCATAGCTCATCAGTCTGTACAGTTCCCTTTTCAGCCCTCCCTGGAGTTTTCTGCACATTTCTACTCTGCGGGCATGCCAATCAGGTTCTGATTGTAAGGAACCATGCCATTAAAGTTTAGGATTGTAGAAGTTATTTCCAGGTTTTGAAATTAAAACCTTCACTTTTGGATAGCACTGTAGAGCATTTAATTAGGAAGATGTCCCTTAGAGAATGTTGAAATTGACTCCCTCTATTTAAGGTAGGGGTCAACACAGAGGCCTGGGTCAGGAGGTGACTTATGTAGGTGGCCTTTCGTCTACCTAAGTGTACCTGGTGGATGAGAATCCATATTTTGCAAAAAGCAAAGGGAATTAAATCTATTTCTATCAGTTCCTGAGAATCCTTATTTTGGAGATGTCAAATCTCTTCATAAATGAAGATATTTTAGATGGTACTTTTAATTTTCTTTTTGCTATGACTAATACTTGATTAGAGGAAACTTAAGGGAGAAAGTTTTTTTTGTTTTTTGGCTTCTAATTTGAGAGGAAGTCCATAATAGGAGGGAAGACCTAGTGGTAGGCATGTGAAGCAGCCGGTTATACTTCATCCACAACCAGCAAATAGAGGGGATAGGAAGTGGGGCTGGTCGACAGTCTCAAGTCACCCATCCCTGTCTCCTCCTGCAAGGCTCTGCCTCTGGAAGGTTTTACAGTCTTCCAAAATAGCGCCCCCAGCTGGGGGCCAATTGTTCAAACATATGAGCCTGTGGGGAACTTTTCACATGCAAACCACGACAGATGATAAAGTAAGCTAATTTTTCACGGAAAGCCAAGACCCCTTGGGTTTAAGGCTGAGAAAACCCTAGTCAGAAGCACATTCCTTGAGAAATTAGAGTAATCCCTTAACCTGGAAATGGCCTCATATTCCGAGAGCCCTGAGCTGGGTGTTCTCATCCTCTTTGGGTTCATTTGTCATATAAGCAGAGTCCCTTTGGCAAACTTCCCCGCAATTATTCTTCCATAGATGGTGGATGGCTGCCCTTGCTTCTGCCAATGATGTTGTCATTATTGGAGTGGGTCAAGCTTGGGCTCATGCTCATGTGATTAGAGCTTGATGTTGTCCATCCAAACTGCATCACCTACTGGGCCTGCATCCACGGGAAGGAAAGACCTGAGTGCCTATTGCGAGAAACTTTAGATCTCAACTAGGGATAGCAGTGTGCATTACAAGGCTAGTCATCTGCCTGATTCTCCCTCCATTTGAGGATGAGTCCTTCCTCTCTCTACCTTTTGGTGGCACACCAGGTTAGGCTGAAAATATGTCAGTTCCTGGATGTGCCTGGGTCTGCAACCTTCTTCCTCAGATCCCTCACCTCTACAGAAAATGCCATACCTAAATTCTATATTCAGCACTGATTGATTTAAAAATCTATCCAGACTTAATAGATTATAACGAGTGTTCATTATTGTTTTGTTCAATAACTAGATATTACGTGAATAATCAGAAGAGCCACAGTGCAGATTCTTAAGCCATTCTTCCCAGTAGCACCATTTGGGGACCCTTTAAGCCCCTTGATACCTGGGGCACACCCTATGCTGATTCAATCAGAATTTGGGGAGATAACTTGAATGGTTGTTGTTGTTGTTGTTTTCCCTAAATTCACTTAGGGATTCTGTGGTGGTATTGTATTCCCCAAAATACTGTGTACTCTAATAAACTTATCTGGGGTCAGAGACAGAACAGCCACAATATTAAACATAGAGGTTAGGCAGTGGTAGCACATGCCTTTAATCCTAGCATTCCAGAGGCAGAAATCCATCTGTTCAAGGATACAGTCAAGCATGGTGACTCACGCCTTTAATCCCAGAAAGCCAGCCTTTAATCCCAGGGGGTGGTGGTAGAAAGCAAAAAGGTATATAAGGTGTGAGGACCAGAAACTAGAAGCATTTGGCCTGGTTAAGCATTTGGCCTGGTTAAGCATTCAGGCTTTTGAGCAGCAGTTCAGCTGAGACCCATTCTGGATGAGGACTCAGAGGCCTCCAGTCTGAGGAAACAAGACCAGCTGAGGATCCGGTGAGGTGAGGTAGCTGTGGCTTTTTCTGGTTCTCTGATCTTCTAGTTCACCCCAATACCTGGCTCAAGTTTGATTTTATTAATAAGACTCTTTAAGATTCCTGCTACAGGATCCCACTTATGATCAGGCCAGCAACCACTCTGCTCAAGGAGCATTTCCCAAACTTGAGTCAGTATAGTCCTATCCTGGAGTCTTGTTGAGTGAATTCAAATTCAGCAGGTCTACAGGGAGTCAGGTTCCTTACAAGCATCTCTTGAGTGGTTAGTGTGGAAACCACCATCTGAGATTTGAGTAGCAAGGTGCTCAAAGTGCCAGTGGGTCTTTGACAGTGAGCTGACAGGAAGTCTGGTACTTACTGCTAAGTGCCAAGGGGGAGGGAGAGCTGGAAAGAGCTGTGAGGACAGAGAGCTTCCAGGAAGACTCCGTCCCTTCACTGCACCCGGAAGATTCAAAAAAGAGAGGTTTGGGGACATTTGACAGAGACTGAGAAAAGCCAGCTGTTGATGACAAGTCTGCTCATCAGACATTAAGGTCATAGCCTTGGTGTCAGAAATCCCTGGCGTGAGGCTCTGCTTTGGAGCAATACTTCCATTTTCCAAGAGAATGCTGGGATGCCTCAGTTTACGAATGACCCTGGACACAGCTTCCCTTTAAAAGCAAGAGAACCAGTAGATGATGCAAGAAGGGGAAGAGAAGTGTCTGGAAAATGAAGAGAGGCTCTTGTCTCACCAGTGGTCTTTAAATAAACACGGGGATGCTGGCTCAGAAAGAGTTTCCAGTGGAAAAAAACCTCTGAGCAGATCCACCTCTTGTTGCAAGAATGCCCTGCCACAATCCACCAAGGATCAGGGGAAGAAGGCTGAGGCAGGTGGAGGGCTTGGGCGGGGTCATGTCTGCTGTATAGAAGCATCTCACTGACTGGACTCAGAATGCACCTGTTGGGAGTGCACATGTTCCCTTCCATGACCGGTTACATAATGCATCTGTTGTCCAGGCAGTGGGGACCACAGTGCTAGGCCTCTAAGATGCAGAAGGGAGCAAGTCCCAGTTGTCTTTGAGTGGCTCCCCAGCATTCACACTGAGATGCAGTGTTTGGAGTCAGAGACATCACCACTGTACCATGAGGACCAAGTAGGCAACAACTGAAGTTAGGACTGCCATTGACCATAGGCTGGGGTCTGGAAACTGTCACTGGGATCTTTCTTCATCTGTCCTTCATTTCTGACTTACTGGTCCCTGCTTTTTCCTCCTCTTTCTTCTTTTCACCCTTCTTCTTCTTCTTCTTCTTCTTCTTCTTCTTCTTCTTCTTCTTCTTCTTCTTCTTCTTCTTCTTCTTCTTCTTCTTCTTCCTCCTCCTCCTCCTCCTCCTCCTCCTCCTCCTCCTCCTCCTCCTCCTCCTCCTCCTTCTTCTTCTGTCTTTCCTCTTCCAGCTCTTCTTTCCCATCCTAACACTTAGTGGCAATGCAGCGGTAGACATTCACACTGGGAGGCACATAACTGTACATGGGCATCCCCTGTGATCTCCAGATCTACTGTTGCTTACTAGAGAGACCAGACGGAATTTTGGCAGAGAACAGAAGGTTCCATAGCTGTAGATCCTCAGGGTCATGGTCACACAGAGCCCTCAGTAGGACCTAAGCGTACTCTGGAGAGGGTGGAAGTGAGTTTCAGGGGTGGTGACTCTAGAAGTTATGCCTGAATAGAAAGAAGGTTCAGATGCGGAAGCTGTAGCCCATAGCACACACACAGGGAAGTGCTATTTTCAGTTCTCAGCTGGCCTCAGAGGTGTGTGCTGGGGCTGCCTTGGAGTTGAACACCCTGGCCACTGTCCTCAGAGCTGAGCTCATAGACCTGACCTCACTGTCCTTCTGGCTCATTTGCTCCATTTCCTTTTCCATAAATGGTGCTTCTGTGGCTCAAGAACTAGGGTGCCAAGGCTCATACAGTCACTGCAGGCCCTGGGGCTCTCTGCTGAAACTGGTACAAGCTTCACTGCCAGATCTCGATCGCTTCCCCGAAAGCCGTTACATAGTGTCCTAACCATGCGCTATCAGAAAGTCCTTTTATGGCAATGGGTTGGCCCAAGGAAGCCATCTGGGAGACACTCAGAACATGTAGTTGTTTTGTAAGCAGCGCGACTGTGCTCTAAAGAGGTGCCCGATGAGGAAGGAAAGACCAATTAACATCACAGACAGGAGGGGTGTTCAGGAGGGAAGCATGATGGACTTGGGAGGGTCACAGGAAAGCTCTCCATAAGGAATACAGTAGGAGAGGTGTCCAGTGTGCCATGATGTTTCATATGGGAGGGTGTGGTCACAGTGACAGCGTCTTCTTATCTTCCCTGAACTCTGTCCTAACACCTGGGCAGTTGTTCCCAGTTTTGGTGTTTATCTTATTCTTGATCAATCTCTTCCTTTTCTGGGGGAGTGCTCACAAGGTGTCTGCAACTTATTTTTCCTGTGAAGTAAGTGTGAATGGGGCTTGGAAACTTAGTTTATTATAGACACCTTGGCAGGGGAGATACCATGGCAACAAAGGTGGTTTTTCCAGGGTGAGCCGCATCCATCCCACTTAGGATGAGCTGACCCCCGTGATTTCCCCCAAATTCTGGAAACTCGGCTGCATAATTTGTGGTCGTGGGGGACTGTGCTTGCATTCTCCCCCAGGAAACAAAAGAAAATTTTATGTTATTAATTAGATATGCAAAGAAAATACACATCTTTATTTTCTGTCGTGGATCTGTTCTTGTTCCACTGGGTGAAAAATACTCTCCTAGTTAAATCATCTCAGATGATTTGGTTTGAAAATATCTTTGATTTTAAAAATAGTCAGTGTGAGGGAAACATCATTTTAGTAAATCCCCACCTTTCACTTTTCTATCCCTGTCATTTCTTCTTCCCAAGATGGGGGTCTCACAAATGGGGTGTGGAGGGGCCTCAGGTCCTTGCATGTGGGCTCCATCTAAGCCATTTCCATAGGATCAACTTCAAATGAAGATGCTGGTGTTCTTGTGGAGTTCATTTTCTTCTCTGTGAAAGTAATAGAGGGCCCTGGTCTGTGTCCCTGTGCAGAGCACCCTATGGCAGCCAGTCCTCCCATCAACTAAGTGCCATGCACAGCTCAAGTTCATTGACCTGTGACATGAATGTTTGTGTTTCATTGAAAATCAGGTTAAAATTTTAATCTTCTCTTTGACAGTGTGGGGAAGTAGAGCGTCACTGGAGGAATTCAGGTAATGATGACTTACCTCAAGGTGGACTAGTTATGCTTGCAAAGGCTGGAGGGAATGGCTTGTCATAACAATATGGCCCTCTCTCTGAATACCCATTGAGAGCTCAATGGGACAATGGTAAGGCAGTAAGCCAAGGCTCCAGCAATCAAATAAGTGATTTTCACCAAAAATACCAGTTGCCCAATCCACTATGTAATTCGTGAAAGATCAGAAGTGACCAGTTAAAAGGGTAGATTGGAAATTCTACAGGTGGCATGTAATCCTGTCACTTGGGAAGTAGAGGCAGGAATATTAGAAGTTTGAGGCCAGCCTGGATTACATGAGACCTTGTCTCACAGAGGGGGGTGGGGAGGGAGAGAGGGATAGAGGAAGAGGGAGGGAGGGAGAGAGGTTGTTTTAGTAAAAACATCAGCTTAAAACTAGAACTGGGCCACTGCCTCAGGTGGGCAAGGGATGTATCTAATGACAGTTTCTTTTATTCACTCATGTCATAATTGTGATGCTGTTCTATTGTGTGATTACAGCTTTGGGATTCTAATTCTGTTCTTCAATTGTAGCCAGACAACTTGCAAACCCTTCTGTTTTCCCCAGTTGATGACCATATTAAGTTCAAATGCCCAGGACTTAAAATAAAACCTCTGAGAAAGAAAATAACCAAACCACTACCACCACCACCCAAACCAACAACCAAACCACCACCACCCAAACCAATAACCAAACCACCACCACCCAAACCAATCACCAAACCACCACTACCACCACCACCACCAAAACCGATAACCAAATCACCACCCAAACCCAAAGGAACAAAGCACTACACCAAGGCTTCCTGAACGGCTACTGAGAGAAAGCTGATTGGTTGGTACTTAGTGCACACGAGCCTGGCTCCGTGACATCTACAGTTCGAGCCACAGCTTGTTTCTCTACTCTCACCTCCCAAATCTGTCCTTTGTGAGATTTTTTTTTTTTTAAAAATCTTACTTAGCAGACAAGTTTTATTTCCTCAAACCAGGTGGTACCTTTCCACAACTGCCTTTGTTGAAGTCATCAAAGCCTAACTCCATGGAGAGTCCTCTCTGGTGCTCTGTCTCTTGTCCTTCTGCTTTCTTTAGGGAGAGCCTTCCCGGTGACCCCGCCCACCGAGGGGACCTCTGCCTGTGGGCTCCAGCGCTCGCTCTCTGCTCCCACTGCCTCCTCCCACAGCTTGTTTGTTTGGACAGCTGTCTTGTAGATTTGTAAGGCCTTGAGGACACATCTTTGCCCCTCCACATTCAGGGTCTCCTGCAAATTCTGGCCACAGCCATTATTAGTCACTACTGATAAAGGTTCCGAAATAATAACAATTTTCTTTGATGAGAGAGGGAACAGGGTTTATGAAATTTTAAGAATAACCCAACAGGCATGTGACAGGTAGAATCAGACGGCAAGCCCATTTCATGCTTTGATTAAAAGCATTACAGATTGGATTCTCACCTTCTCCACAATAAAGCTATTTATTTATTTATTTATTTATTTATTTATTTATTTATTTATTTATTTATTTAGACAGGGTCTCTCTACAGAGCCCTGGTTGTTCTGGGACTTGCTCCATAGACCAAGTTGGCCTTGAATTTAGAGATCTGCTGGCTTCTTTCTCCTGAGTGCTGGGATTAAAGATGTGCACCATCACAGCCCATAATAAAGTCTCTTACTTGCAGCTTAATATCCAATTTGTCACATTTATTGGCCCAGGAGGCAAAAATGTCTTTTCATTTATCCACTGGAAGGGGACTTAGAACTGGATATTGAATCTTTTTCAATGCTTTTGGAATAACAAATGTTCTGTTGAAAAACTATTTAAGTCAGTAAGAGTTGTTTCCTCAAAAGCAGTGAAAAAAACTTGTCAGCCCCCCACCCTCCTTTTGTGATCCTACTCACATGGGAGTCGTTGAATCAGATGGAGCAATTTTCTTATGAGGCAGATAATGAATTTTTCTAAGGGAGACCATGTTTCCTGGGTATTCGGGGCTTTTGTGTACATAGTTAAGAATTCAGAAATAAGTGCACAGATGACGCAAACTTATCAATAACAGCTCTGTTATCCAAAATGCAACTTATATTCCAGAGAAAATTCAAATATGTTTTTTTTTTAATCCCAAGAATTTGGAGAACTAAATTATGGAAATTACACTTTTTTTTTTTTTTTTAAATTTTTGCACCAGCCTTTGTTTGATAACACTGCCAAATATATAACAGAGCATTGTGGAATATTGGAAAGACAGCAGTGTTTCTGTGAAAGGGTGGCTGCCTGGCCCTGCCTGCCCTGTGGTGGCAGGTGGGTACTGGGGTACAAATTCTGACTGTTGCTGATTTACTGAAGCTAATATTTGGGTCTAGAATGTGCCTTCCAGGCATACATACATACATACATACACACACACACACACACACACACACACACACACACACACGTACGTATGTATGTAGAAGGCTTGGTTCTCAGCCTATAGAACCACTGGGGAGTGGTGCAACTTTCAGAAGTGAGCCTAGTGGACGGAAGTGGGTCAATGGGAAGTTTCTCTAAGGGGATGAGACAGTGGGACCCTGGCCCCTACTCTTCTGACTTTGAGTAATCTCCTTTGCCTTGTTTTCCTGTCCTGACGTACTGTGCTGACTTAGGCCAAAGTCAACAGGCCTGAGGGAGCAGACTAAAAGGTCTGCATCTGTGAGGGTAACAAACTGTTTCTCTTTCGGAGTTGATTTACATCCTGTATTTGCTGTAGTAAAGGAAAGCTCACTAACGGGGCTGGTGGGAGGAGCTTTCAACAGTCACCTACCCGGCTCTCACCTTCTCTAAGTGGTCACTCAGTCTAGTCTAGACCCAGATCCAAGGAAGATGTCACTGAGAAAGTGGTGAGGTCTGTTGTCAGTATTGGATCCAGCAGCTCATACTGCCAGGGCTCTGGTTGCCATTTTACCAGGCCATGATGCCTGGAGACTGTAAAACTGTGCTGTAATGCATGGAGACTGTAAAGCTGTGCCATTATGCCTGGAGACTGTAAAGCTGTGCTGTGATGCATGGAGACTGTAAAGCTGTGCTGTAATGCATGGAGACTGTAAAGCTGTGCCATGATGCCTGGAGACTGTAAAGCTGTGCTGTGATGCATGGAGACTGTAAAGCTGTGCTGTGATGCATGGAGACAGTAAAGCTGTGCTGAGATAGAACTCAGCTGCTGCAGGAGCCACGTGGAATACGTGCCCACACAAGTAGAATTCAAATTATATTTTAAAGATTTATTTTTAAGTGTGTGTGTGTGTGTGTGTGTGTGCATGCGTGTGCTCACGCATGTGTGTGTGTGCATGCTTGTGAGTGCAGGTGCCCATGGAAGCCAGTAGAGAGTGCTAGATTCCCTGGAGCTGGAGTTACAGGTGATTATGGACCACCCAATGTATTTGCAAGGAACTGAAGTTGGGTCTTCTGCAAGAGTTGTATATGCTCTTAATTTTTGGGAATGCTGTAATGTGTTGCTCTAATTGATTGATAAATAAAATGCTGATTGGCTAGTAGCCAGGCAGGAAGTATAGTGGGATAAGAAGAGAGGAGAATTCTGAGAAGCGGAAGGCTGAGTGAGGAGACACTGCCAGCCACCACTGCTGCCATGAGAAGCAAGATGTGAAGGCAGAACTGGGAAAAGGTACCAAGTCATATGGCTAAACACAAATAAGAATTATGGGTTATATTAAGTGTAAGATCTAGCTATCAAGAAGCCTGAGCCATTAGGCCAAGCAGTTTAGTTAATATAAGTGTCTGTGTGTTTATTTGGGTCTGAGCGGCTGTGGGCCCGGGCGGGACTGGAGAAAACTCCAGCTACACTTAATGGCTGAGCCGTCTCTCCAGCTTAGAAAATAAAAGTGTTCTCAGCTTTAGGTTGACACCAGAAGGAACACTCTGGAAAGCCACTGTCTCAGTTAGGGTTTCTATTGCTGTGAAGAGACCACGGCAACTCTTACAAAAGAAAACATTTAATAGGGGCTGGCTTACAGTTCAGAGGTTTAGTCCGCTGTCATCATGATGGGAAGCATGGTGGCATACAAGCATACATGGTGCTGAAGAGGTTAGAGTTATATATAGCTTAGAGTTCTACATCTGGATCTGAAGGCAGCAGGAAGAGACTGTGAGACACTGGGTCCAGCTTGAACATCTGCTACCTTAAAGCCCGCCCCCAGTGGCACATTTCCAACAACAAGGCCACATCTACTCCAACAAAGCCACACCTCCTAACAGTGCCACTCCCTCTGCGCCTGTGGAGGCCATTTTCTTTCAAACCACCACAGCCACTGAGCTGGGTTTGTGCTTCACTTCCTTCATTTATGACAACCTGCTTTAGGATAGGAGGCTATGGCCTATTTGGCAAGACAATACTACCCTTGAACTACTCCTACCAGAGTGGCTGGAGGTCTTGGTGATGGCTTCCCTTGTCAGATCTACCCTTTCAAAAGCCTCATGGTGGCATTGTCACAGTATTCAGAAAGCTATCCTCAAAGGCTCTGCATTCAAACCTCTATAGAAAAGCAGTCTGAGCTCTACGGAAGGGTTTCATAAACACATCCCAGGAAGAAATAGTACAGTTCTATGTTACCTCTGTTCCCGCAGCTGGCCAGAGCCCATGGGTGCTTTATATTTTACAGCGTGCTTCTTTCAGACAACTGGAAAACAACAGAAAAAAAACAACCCTGAAATATTGCATAAAAGCCATGGTGTACCCAGGCCTGAAGAGCGGTTTGTAAGCTGCTGAGCCTCATCAGGAGCTGGCAAGGTTGAGTGTTGTTGGAAAATGTCTGTGTTTCCTTCTAAGTCTTCATCTCCTATTTTCTTCCCTGAAGGAAAGGAACGAAACAGGAGAGAACACATTTATTTATTTTTTCTGACATTCCCTCATCTGCAGAATATTAGCTGCTGGTTTGTTATGGTCCTCCTGCTTTGCTACTGGGCCAGGAGAGAGGAAATTGGAGGTATAGGCCGAAATGACTCCTTGATTTGAAAAGACAATAATAGAGCCAAACAAAATCTGCAGGCCAAGCCTCAGGCTGGTGCCTGCTGGATGAGGCTTTGGACACAAGGACCCACATCGCTTGGACTAGGATGTGACCTTCTCACTGAAACCTGCATCAAGTCAAACAAAAGCAACAGTCATTCCATGTGGTGAATTTTTTTTTGATAGTTACTCAACTACCTAGAGAGCCTTGGAACCTCTGTTTACATTGCAGCTGAGCTGGGTGAGCATAAACACAGGCGTTTCAAACCTTGGAGCTTAGCTCTACTCTTCAGCCTCAGCTGGTGTAACTGAGACAGCTGTCTGATTTGGGAGGGTGTGTGTGGATGCTGAACACTGGTGTCTGCTTAGGAGATGGCAGCTCTCTAAGGATGGGACCTTGTCCCTGTGAATGTATAGCTCTCAGGGTGTATTCTTCTCTATTAGATATATACTCTCCCTGTCCCAATGCCAGTTCCTCATCCGAGTCAGATATGGTATGGTCTCTATTCCACTTGTCCTACTGGGAGAGTGACCTTACTGAATCTTAATTGATTTGATGCTGAGATGCTGTCAATCGGTGACTTAAACAGTGGCCACATGTCCTGTTCCATCATTGTTGTCGCTCTTTGTGTTGGCTAATGGGTAGAGGCAGTTTTCAGAATTTTTAGAAGGACAAATACCCCTGTGGGTTATTTTATCCAACCTCTCTCATCTGAAGAGCATTAGCTGCGCATGGGGAGAAGTTCTAACTCCTAAAAGGAAGTTTGTTTTTCTTCTTCTGATTAAAATCCCCCAGCTCTTACCAAAGGCTGTAGTCAGGACGTGCAAGGATGACAAGATGTGTAGATGCCTGGCTGTGGTTCGATGTGTACCAGGCCTGGACTCCAGGACCCAGGCTCTCTCTGAGTCAGTGAAATCACAGTCTCATACTCTGGCCTACCTTCCCGCCTCTTTCCCAAGACTAACTTGGAAAACTTTCGATTCAGGTGTCCATGAAAATGAGTTGTGATTCTGATTGGGAGGGGAGTGTGACAGAGTGGCCACAGTTGGATATGTGTTTTTCTTTGAATTAAAAATAAGATAATGATGAGATGAAGCCAGTGATTATTAACCTGAGTTTCTGCCTAACTTGTGAAAAAGATATTTAGCATCATCCACACAAGGAAGAGCCAGGCCAGAAGGAATGCTTCTGTCCGATAAGCCATGTGGCACCCTGTGGAAGTATTGATATGGTTCAAGAAATACTAAACTTACAGCCTGATGTCCTGGGTTCTTGGAATGTTTGTCCATTATTAGCAGTGTAACTAGCAAGTCACAATCTCACTGAGGTGCTGTTTCCTCCTCTGTCAAAGTGTGGATAATAATGCTTGTCTGGATCACCCCATGGGGTTATTCTGAAAACATAACAGAATACATTGAAGTTTGGTTACATGCCAGGGGTATTGGATATGGAATTATGTGTCAAAGTTAAATATCCCATCTCCTTCCAAGTTCAACACAACAAGTGATTCCCCTCAGCTCTGTTACAAGTCCCGTTGTCTCTCTGATTAAATGCTAGATGAAGGATTTGGTTCCCATTTAGAGGCTGTGTTGTACAAAAAATAAGTATGTTTTAAACACTAGCATTTCACTTCAAATGTCCTAAAAAGGCGGGTTGTGAACAATAGGTCCAGAAAGAAGAGAAGCAGCAGTCAACACCATACCCCTTAGACTCACGAGAGGACATGGCAGATGGAACCACTTGTATTGTGAACCTTCTCTCTCTCTCTCTCTCTCTCTCTCTCTCTCTCTCTCTCTCTCAGCTACTGTCATTGCCTCTCTTTATCAGCTTGTATTCTTGTGTGCTTGAGTTTTTACGTTCAATGCATGCCTGTGGCAAAAGATTTGAAAAACAACAACAACAACAAATCAAAGGCCTCTACCAATAAGAGATGAACCTGTGAGACAAAGAGCAAGAGACAGTAAGATGCCCAGAATGGTGAATCAATCTCTGTGTCAAGGCTCTGCTCATCAGGGTAGGCAATCCAGGGCATTGGTGTAGATGCTACAGTGGCTGTCTAGTTCCTGAGACCAGAAGCTTGACAAAAAGGTAAGATTCTAAAAATGGGCAACTTTCCAGATGCATATAAACAGCATTTATTAAAAGTGCACAGTTTAATGGGTTTTGACAAATGAATGTATACTCAGTACCACCAGCACAATCAAAATAACAAGCTTCTCCATCACCCCCAAAACTTCCATGTCTTTTAGTAATCCACACCTCTTCACCCCATTTCCCCTCTCTACTTTCATTTCCAGGCAACCAGTGATATACTTTTGTCCTTATACTTTCTTTTTTTGTAACAAAATGTAACAAGATAAAACCAACTCATTGGGATTGGACAAAACAGAAGAAAAAGAACCCAAGAGAAGGCACAAGAAACAGAGAGCTATTCATTCACATACTTGGGAATCCCACACAAACACTAAACTGGAAGCCATGATATATACACAAGGGACCAATAGGGTAAAAAGAGAGAAGAAAAATATTTAAATAAAAATAATAAGATTTAAAAAAAAAGGAAAAACCCTGACATTGTGAGACAAGGACCCTCCACTGAGTTTGTTTTCTGTTGGCCATCTACTTCTGTTTCCCCAGTGAGATTCCACTAAATTTTCATTTCAGTTGGAATGTTCTGGTTGACTTAATGACTATTTTATATTTTTCCATATGCACCACCAGATGCAGCTTTCTTGGCTCTACTCCAGTCTGTGGGTGCAACCCTGCATGGAAGTCCACAGCCAACCCTGGCTTTGGCCTTTGGTAGCACCAGCTAGAGATCAAAGGGTACAGTGTCAGGATGGCAGGGAGTGGGGCTTCTTTCCCTTCCTGGCCCACTCCTCCATTGAGGGCTTTAGGTTCTCTGGAGCTGTCTTCTCAGTCATGGCTCTCTTGGCTTAGCAGCAGCTCTGCTCCTTGACCTTCAGCTCTAAAGGAGCAGGCACCTTCTGATGGGGTTAGTGCTGGAGTGCTCGGCCATCTCCCCGAGTTCCCTTAGTCATCCCTGCAAGTGGTTCCTTCCTGAATGGGGACTCAGCATCTGCTTCCTGCTGGGACCTTGACTGATACAGTGCCTACAATAAGCTCCAAGGCACCCAGAGAAGCATAAAAGATAAGGAAGATAATCCTATCTGCTTGCTGCAGCCTTCTGCGTGCCAAACCCTGTGGGAAGTAGTTTGAAGGTATTCAGCAAGCTTCTGCCCTGTGCTTTCACTGGAGTACACAATACTACACAAATAGTTCTGTTCTCAACAAGATGCAAAAGTGAATCCTTACAACAACCCTGTTCTGTATCACGAGTTCAAACGTGAGGAACTGAGTCTCAGAGAGGGCTAGTTACTCTTCCAAGGTCTCCAGCATGTAGTTGCAGAGTTGGGATTGAACTCTGGCTGCCATGACAACAGTTGCTTAGGACCCTAGTCAGTGATTGTGTGAATTCCTGGGTGGAATGGTTGGTCTTGTTTGTCTTAGTGACGGGAAGGTGTACAGGAAGCCTGGCTGCTTCATGAGAGAAGGCCATGGTGATGAGCCTGTTAGGAGTTGCTTGATCACTGAGGGGCTGGAGGAGGGCCGGGTGGTCCAGTGCTGGCAGATGAAGACACCACCGTCCTTGAGAAGGCTGAGAATGAGGAATTTGGATTCTTAGTTTTGGCCCTTCCCAGTTCTGCAACAAGCTGACTTTGACAGCTGCTAGAAACACCACTTTTGTTCAAGTCCAGGACTATTTCTCTGCTCTGGTCCAGGCATTTGTGAGCCATGACGGGAATGTCCCTCCCAGCTGGGAATCTTCATGAGGGGAATCACTCTTCTCTGATGCCTCCTAAAGGAACAGGTTAAGTTCCAAGGAGAGACAAAACAACTTGCTGACCTACTGTTTTCAGAATAGGATTCAAGCTTTGGGTCCCCCTCCATCCTTCTGAGAGTTGTTCATCAAATCCTGAAGAAAATGGCCTCAGAGCTGAAGACCTCCCTGGAAGGGCTGTTGTTGACCAGTGGTGGCAGCAGCGGTCTGCCCACCCACAGCTCACAGAGCTCGGGGCAGAGCCTCCAGGGAGCCCACCTGTGACTCATGGATGGTGGAGACTGCGGGCTGGGACAGGACCACTGCCTAGTTCTCAGTCAGGACACTGGCTCAACCATGGTATGCCACAAGTCATGGTGAAGGGCTTGGGAAGTGTTTGCAATTCTCTTTCATCCCAAGAAAAGCCAAATTTTGTCACGTCTGTGATTCACTTGTAAATTCCGATGAGCTCCCAACTAGCCAAGGTTTTTTTTTCCTGCCTCTTTTTCTTCTTTCCCCACTTCCCTTTTCTCCTACCCCATCTTTGCACTCTTCACCTCTCTTTCCTATCTTCATGATCACCTCCTTCCTCTCCCTAAAGGGTTGCTTCAGTCAGCTTCTTGCCGTGGAATTCAGTGTTTGAAGGGACTGTTTCTTTTTAAGGGCACATCTTTGTGGAGAAGCAGATCAGAGTCCCTGACACTTCAGTTTCTCATCAGGCAGATAGGTGGCCACCTCTGGACACGGAAAGATCCTGACCTCAGAAATTCAAATGACAAAATAATGAACAAGTGAAATTGGGGTTTCTGGAAACTTCGGGGGTGTCTGATAAAATTCACTAATTCTATCCATGTCCAGCGTCTGTGACAAGGAAGGTAGGGGACAGTCAGGCCAACTGTATCAATGAAACCTCTTTTTCTTTAGTGTCTTTTTAAAGTAGGTTTATTTAATAATAATGATAGATTTTAGGAATATACAGTGAAAAAAGCACATTTCTTAGTGTTTAAATTTTCTGGCATGTTTATCTTTCAAGATTCACAGACAATATAGCAATATTCCCGGGAATTCTCAGAAATTCAAAAGTATGATTATTTTAAACACACTTCTGTGTTCATAGTCTATTATTTGGATAGCTAAGATTCAGGTTCAAAGAATGAGTTGTACAAAGTCCAGCAACACTTGCGAAGGAAGACATCCCCTTTTCCATGGAATTAAAACCCAGCGTGATTTTGAACTCTTTGTCTCTCAGCTTTGCACAGAGCCAGGTAGGTTAGGATCAGCAGAACCCAGGTTGGAGGTCAGGTTGTGTAGCTCATTTCCTGGGCTTTTATCCTATAGATCTCCCCCTGTCTTGCAGGAAGCCAAGCATCTTGCCTTTAACTTCCCTTCCATCCCCATGTCTGACCCACACTGCAGGGTTTTCCACAGTCCAGATTGAGAGTTGATGATAGAAGTGAGAGGCTATTGCCAGGAACTTTTATTTGTAGAGAAATCTCTTGAGAAGCTCTTCTCCATCCCCACCCTACCCTGGTATCTATCCCATTATGATTGGCCCAACATCTCTATAATCCAGTCCAAAAAAATGGGTGTGCTGTCCCCCAAAGGCCTTATAACTTTAAGTGAAGTTAGGTCTGAGTGTCTGTCTCCCACGCCGCCATCTGGTAGGGATGCATGGTATCCCATGAATAAAGCACCTGCAGAGCACCAGAAGTGCTGGGACACTTACCCTGACATCACCTGGCACACACCAAAAGCTGGACTCCCTGGAGCTGTGAGCTCAGTTTCCAGGGCGGGAAGAGGTAGATTGTTTGTGTGTGTTCTGTCCAAAAAATGGCTGCTCCAGGCTTGACCCTGTGGAGACTTGGTGTTGGGGGAGGTGATGTCACTCTGCTTCCTGCAGCTGCTATAGCCTGAGGAGTTGCTCTCCTCCCAAATCCCAGAGAGCGTGTGTGGGCTTCCTGACCGGAGTAGCACTTCCACTTAATGGCAGTGGAAGAAAAGCTGTGAGGAAAACAGCAAAGGAATGTCAGTGCTGGAGCTGCTGGGAAACTGGGCAACCCTGAAGCACAGTCGGATCTCTCCACACACTAGGCTAGTGCTGAAGTCACTCTTGAGTCTGAGGGGTCAGCATAGATCACTGAATTGTTCTCAGCAGAGGTTAAAAGCTGGGAACACCACCACAGGGTTAGTTTTAAAATTGTGTGTGTGTGTGTGTGTGTGTGTGTGGTGTGTTCACACATGAGTGTGAGCAGAGGTGAAAGGTAGAGACTGGGTATTTTCCTTAATTATTCTCTACTTTATGTACTGAAGCAGTCTCTCACTTGAACCCATATCTCCACCCAACTCGGTAGACAGCCTAGCCAACTTGCTCTAGGGATCCCCTGTGTCGGCCTCCAAGGTGCCCTGAAATGCCCACCTGACATTTACTTGGGTGCCGGAGACCCTAACCCCAGTTTGGCAGTTTCTATCCCTTTTAGGATGACTTTGTTTATAAGCAGAGCATGTTTCTCTCCACTGGCTGTGTACAGAATCTCAGAAGAACAGTTAATGTGTGCTACTGAGCAAACCCAAGCAAAAGTGTGCTCACACGCATGGAATAGCTCCGAACAAATAGAAAGCCCACACTTTCTGACCTATGAACTGTGCATTAGCAGTGAAGTGACTTAAGAGCCAGCTCAGCACTCTGCGGTAGTCTAGTGCCTTGTGAATGAAGATGACTGTGTCTAACAATCGGCTGCATTCTGTAGAGTCCAGTGTTCCTGTGCACTGGACTCTAGCACGTCCTGTTGCAGTTGGGGGGGGGCAAAGCCAACATGCCTTTCCTGTCACAAAGCCCTTTTCTCCCCCCCCCCAATTTGCCATTCATTAAGTAGGTAGTGATGAAATCCATTTATCCACCCACTTATTTACTCATACCTTGTAATAAAAACGTGTGACTGCTGCAGTGACCCGCTTTGCCGGAAGCCGGACAGTAACGAAGCGTGCTTTCATCTTTTAGAGCCTCACAGTCCTGTTGATACACTGAGGCAAAAGGCAGATAAAGCAGCTGGAGGTGCAGAGCCTGAGGCAGGGGAGAGGACTTTGGGAATAAGATCTGAGGCGCATGAGTAGAGGGATGGGGGAGGGGAGTCCCGTGGGTG
The DNA here is from genome assembly GCA_902168405.1 of Peromyscus aztecus. NCBI lineage: Eukaryota > Metazoa > Chordata > Mammalia > Rodentia > Cricetidae > Peromyscus > Peromyscus aztecus. Next base: position 89,117 of record CABHPQ010000492.1, read on the forward strand.
CAAGGAGGACTGGGCCAAAGGCCGAGGGGGGATTTCCAGGAACCGGGTAACTTAGGGGTTGGACAGAGGGACAAGAGTCTGTGAGGGGGACAAGAAACAGAGTAGAGAAGGAAGCCGCCTTAGCTCTAGAGCAGGGCTGTTCTCTGACCGCTGGGATGAGGGTATTTTTCTCCTTGGGCAGTGAGTGGGCAGGTGGCATCCATGGTGTGTGGCTTTGTGCATGTATGTATGTATGTTTGAATGAAGGATAGTATAGAGGGAACTTTAACTCATTAGCTAGAAAGAGAAGTGTCAGTTGTTTGGGAGGATGACCCTGGAAGCCAAGTGGTCTAGTGTTCGGAGCATGAGCTATAACGCCAGGCCCTGCTTGAATCCTGGCTGTGTTACATGACAGAGGGAACCTAACCACCACGTTAGAGAAAACATTTCCTTTTTTTAAAAAGTAAAATGTTTAAGTAAAGTTGTCATTGAATCACAGAGGTAGGACAAGTTTTGATGAACTGAATATGAAACTGCGATTAAATCTGGCCTTTGGGGAACATATCCATATAAAAGCACACTTTAATATCTGTGCCAGCGTATACGCCAGTCTGGGAGGAGTGGCCGCAAAGCTTCAGTTGGACTGTGGAGTCAGGGAGCACTTGATCCTTGTAGTAGAGACTTTGCTGATTGCTGAGGATGCCTGACTCAAGCCGCTAAAGGGGGGAGGGGCTTATTTTAGCTCATGGTTTGAGAGTGTCACAGTCCAGAACACATCAGAGAAGGCATGGGGGCAGGCGGCTCCATGGTGGGGGCAGTGTATGGCTGAGGTTTTTCATCTTTTTCCATCTCAACAGAACAGGAAACAGAGATAGGAAGTGAAGTCAGGCTATTAGCCCAAAGGCCAACCACATAGAAAACTATTATCACCTTCAGTTGGACCCCAGCTTAGAGAGGTTCCCTATAACCTACCACAAACAGAACCACCAGCAGGCAACTAAGCATGTAGGGTGCATGGAGGGGGGTGATTTCACATCTAGATTCTAACAGTCCTGCAGCCTGGGTGTGAGTTCTACATGAACATGGCCTGCTCTAAAGAGGAGCCAGGTCAGCTGGTCTTTCAGGGCAGAACTCCTGGGAACACCAGAATATCACAGTAGGGGAGTAGTTTGAATGAGAAATGTCCCTCATAGTCTGAGACATTCGAATTATTGGTCCCCAGTTGGTGGCACTGTCTGGGGAGGTTTAGGAGGTGTGACCTTGCTGGAGGGAGTGTGTCACTGGAGATGGGCTTTGAGAGTGAAAGCCTCATACCATCTAGTTCGTGAGCATTGAACTTCTTGCTTCTAACGTCATGTCTGTTGCCTGCTGCCTCCACCCTGCCACTGTGGACTTTGATCCTTTGGAACAAGCCAAAATAAACTCCTCTTTCTATAAGTTGCCTTGGTCATGGCATTTTGTCACGGCAACAGAAGAGGGAGTAACATGATGTGTCTAAGACCAAAAACGTGCTGGGACAGACACACACCACACAGACTTACTGCAATGCTTGGCATGTGCCAAATGGCTCATTCATGCTGTATCAGAATGTTTAAAGGTAATATGTGCTATGGTCTGAATATGCAAGATCCCCAGGGGGACACTCTTTTGAGACCTTGATCACCAGCTGGTCTTGGTAGTTATGGCACATGGAGATGTGGGGCCTAGCTGGCTGAGGAAGGCCTAGAAGTGGCATCAAAATAAAATGGCAAAAGTAAGAGTAGATTTTTATTGTTCTCTGCTGTGTTATATTCCCTGGATCCTGCCGCTACATGTCCTTTGACTTTGTTCCTGTGTAGAAACACACTGTTAATAACTTCCTCTCTTATGCTAGCTATTAACAACAACATCACCACCACCAACTACTACCATCAGCAGCAACTACAATATCAACAACAGCAACAATATCAACAGCAACAGCAACAACATCGAAAGCAACAACAGCATTATCAAAAACAATAGCAACAGCAACAGCTCCAGCAACAATAGCACCATCAACAACACCAGCAATACCATCATCATCAACACCACCAGCAACAACAGCATCAACAGTAGCAATAGCAACAATAGCAACAACATCAACAATATAGCATCATCAGCAACACCAGCAACAATATCAATATCATCCACAACAGCAACAACAACAAATCATGTCAACATCAAGAAACCCAAACACTTCATCCCAAACCCCCAATTTTTTTAAAAGCTCTGTGAATTGAACCTAGGGTCCCATGCATGCTAAACAAATACTTTACCTCTGAGCTACAGCCCCAACCTTCCAAACCTCTAAATACCTCTACTGTCTGTCTGTGGTACCATGGTGATCTCACTGAGGTGACTTTGTTCTGCTGTACATCAATGTTCAGGGAGTCAGGACTCCATGGCATGGCTTTGAATTCATGAAACCTTCTGTCTTTTCTAGTTTCAAGGAAGCTTGGTGAGGTTTGGAGAATGATGGGTTCTTGAAGATGAAGCAGCAACCCCAGGCCTTGGGGCACAGTAGGCAGCATCAGCTCCCTCTGGAGGAAGGTGGTACAGCACTGGACTGTTTTGTTCAATAACCTTGTAGTCCCAATCTCAGGAGTTTTCCAGAAGATAAGAATTCTTTCTTAATTTCACCTCAACACACATTTCCCTGCTATCCTTGGCAACATCATAGGCATGTTGGGCACTCATTTCAATCATCTTCAGAACAGCCTTGCATGATTGGCATCACTGCCTCTACTTTGGGCTGAGGAAGTTGAATCCAGAGATCCTGGACTCAGAATTGTAAGTTTCAGTAGGCCTGTCTGGTCCTAAATCTTATCTTCTTACTGCACCTGAAATGTAGATTATACTGGTAAATCATCACGTGTAGTTTGAGCTCACTGAGAAGCTGGCTCTGAAAGCTAGATTGCCCATCTCTCCCCTTTCAGACACCAGCATGTTGGGGTCATTGACCTCCAAGGCCCCTATCTGGGTATGAGCTGCCTCTCTGACTCTGTGACAAGGTGGGAGGAGAGGAGAGCAGAAACAGCTTCAAAATAAAAACATTGTATCCTTGAGAACAGCTAGAGGGTAAACTGCCTCCAACAGCAGATTAGTTATCTCATGATATAAAAATGCCTGCAGTGGGAAAGAGAAGCTGGAATTCAGCCATGGGAAGCTCATCCATAGAGAGAAAGCTCACTGGGGAACCCCACTGACTGCCTCAACTTCCCCAGGCTGTCTTTGCTGGTTGTTGTGAGTGCCCTATTTGATGATGCCACCTCTATCTGTTGCTATTCATTCTTTCACTCGAAAACCTCACCTGAGGAGGCACCCACCCTGCTCTACCCTAGACTTTGATTTTCTGCTGTCTTCCTTCAAGGGGCTTCCACAGTCAGTCTCTGGGGTTGTTTTGGGCACCGGATTTGTCGGTGTTCTGCTATCTACCAGTCTATCTACCTACTACATGCCATTTATTCTTTGACTTTGGATTAAAAGTCAGTCAGGCGTGGTGGCACATATCTTTAGTTCCCGCACTTGGGAGGCAGAAGCAGGTGGACCTACATGAGTTTCAGGATAGGCAGAGCTACACAGAGAAACCATGTCTGGAGAAAACAAACAAACAAACAAACAAAACAAAATCCTTCAAAACCAAAAGGATGGCCATTATAGATCATTCCCTGGATCGCACAGAACAACGCTGTATTTCTGCTATTTGACATTTCTATAGCTGGCATTAAATAATGTGAAGAAGAAATGGAGGCACACACAGTGAGCTATTAACGCTCACATTAGATGAGCATGAGCCAGGAAGTACTGAGAAGAACACTTGGGCAGAACACCACTTTTCTGATTGGTGCGTGCATGTTGCTTTCTCTAAGAAATTTATTTTACAGCTAGCTCCAAATTTGTCTGTCCCAGGCTGGTAAAGTTTATTATTGAAAACCTTTCCAAGCTTACTTTATTTTCTCTACATGTATCATATGTTGATTGTTTTAAAAAATGGGACCTTTACCTATATATTTTGACCACTGTACTGTGGAAGACAAGGTTCACCCCACTTACTCCACCTTGTAAAGACAGAATTTTAATCTATAGCCCAGGCTGGGCTCAGGTTGGCCTTGAACTTGTATCTTTCTGTGTAGTTTTGGTGCCTATCCTGGATCTCGCCCTGTAGACCAGGCTGGCCTCCAACTCACAGAGATCTGCCTGGCTCTGCCTCCCGAATGAGGGGATTAAAGGCGTGCACCACCACCGCCCAGCCAGACTTACTGTATTATTTCTAACCATGTAGAACCTGAGGTAAGTATACCAAGGCTGTTTGGAAAGTTTCAGAGTTCTTTAGTGCTGTCTGAGCCTCGAGTGATGGCCGTGTGTCTTCCGAGGCACCAAGAAAGCTGCTGATAAGGAAACCATGTTTGCCAGAGGAGTCCAGAACAGGGAAGCAGAGGGGTCTCACTTCTTGGTTCATTTAGCTGTTCAAGCAGAAGGGCCTTGGTCAGTCGGTTCAGGTTTCTGTGTGCTTGTTTTCAGTTCTGGGGATACATGGACGTGCTGAGTGACCCTTCTCCTTTGTACTCCATAAATGCATGCCTGCTTGTGTGTGACACCCTGCTCCCCCACGGTATCTAGTCGTTGTTCAGTCTCTGGTGAGACTTCCGTTCTCAGTAAGAGGGTCCAGGCATCCTTCCGTTTGCAGCATCTCTAGTTTCTCTCTAGCTGGAGTGATACAGGCTGCCTCCTTTCTTGGTCTGACTCCTGCCTGCAAGGTTTTCCAGTATTTGAAAGCAAGTTGTTCTGTGTTAACCAGTAGCTCTGGAAAACTAAGAAAATGCCCGGCTTTTACCTCGGAGTGTAGATGAATCAGAAGCTTTGTGCGTGAACCTTCACAGCTTCGTCCCATCTGTGGATGGCGTGCAAACGACTTGGATGGACTTCCTTGAACCTCCAGGGCATGAAACAAAGTTGCTGTTACCTTGCATGAAATTCCAGATAAATTCTATCGTTTTTTTTTTTTTTCACTTAGTTCATACAATAATTTTGAAAGACATGGCTAGAACCATTTGACCAACAAAGCTTTTCAACGTGAGGAATTAAATACCTTAGCCAATCTCATACCACAGGGAGGACCAGGATTCAGGATCAGCTTTACCAGTCCAAAGCTCCTGTGCTGTCACCATTTCATGACTGTCAAGTGACACACTGGAGCTATGGGGAAAGCTAGCTACCAAGGCCCTTTGCACAGAGGCCACCGTTCAATATAGCAATGACTATATTGCTAACCGCCTGCGTGACCCTGGGTACGCTCCTCAGCCTTTCTGTGTATTTCCTCTTCATATGGAGGCTCACATCAGTAATCATTTAATATTGCAACTGTGAGGATTGATAAATATATAGTAATTTCTCAGAACAGTAGCAGATACATAACAAGCCCCACAGAATGTCAGCTGTCACTCATTACCTGAAGTCCTCTGCCTCTTCCTCTGAGCTCTTCTTACCTTGGTGCTATGCCTGCCCTGGTTTCTCTGGGATAAGAGAATGGGGAAATGTTTTGTTATTCAACCAACTTCTCAGGGAGACTGAGGCCTAAACAAAGTTAGAGCCTTGGCTTTTTTAATGCAGGATTTTTAAAAAAAACACTTCTGTGGCAAAATGTCTCCCACTCATGTGTATCTGGAAAATTAGGAGCAGCATAGCTGGCCATGCTCTTCTTCATTCTCACCTGTTGACAATGGGGGCTGGTGACAGACAGGTGCACTGAAGGCCACTCATAGTCACCATTCATTTATTTTGTGGCCATGGGAATAGAACCCAGGACCTTGCTCACCCATTGGGCTACACCACTAGTCCCTATTTCTTTTTAGATCCAAGGCCTTTTACACCTTGGGTAAGCGTGTTTCCACTGAGCTATGTCCACAGTCCTCTTTTATTTTTGGTTTTGATAGTTAGATGACAGTCTCATTAAGTTTCACATGTTGATCTTAAATTTACTCTGTAGCCCAGGCTAGACTTGAATTTAGCATCTTTCTGCTTTAGTCACCCATGTAGTTGGGATGGCAGGCCACCAGATCCAGCCCCTATCTGTTTATAAGCGTCGCTCTTGACAAACCCTGTCGGAATTTCTTCTGGCTTTTGTGCTGAGTTCTCTGAGGATGAAGACACTAATACCATGTCTGCCTGCACAGAGCTGCCAGTGAGGAGATCTCATGAAGGAATTAACGAAGTCCCATTCGGAGCCCCCAACATGGCTGTCCTCACAGGCTGAGCTGCTCAGCACAGTGTTGTGAGAGAGGGGTCTGTGCTTTATTGGACATTTGATTTTTCTCACTGAAGCAGTAATTTTGACAATGACAGAAAATCAACAACATCTAGTCTCAGTGCTTTCTCAGCTTGGGCTAATAAATTAAACTAAAAAAGTCTACCGGGTCAGTCTGGGGAAGGTGCCCAACTCACCTGTCACTCTGGTGCTGCAGTTTGCCAGATGGGCTCTGGAGCTCTTTCAACCCGAAACCACGGTTTATCTGGCATGACTCCATGACCTAACCCCTGGCTGGATTTCGTTCTGTCCCGTTACATCATCGTGACTAATTTTTTTTTCTTGAAAATATGTTGTTTGCCTCCGGCATGTGCTGACTGGCTTGGGCTTGCAAAGCCCTGTCCTGGATTGAGCTACTGATGTCGGTGTCCTTTCTAAGTAGCAGGGGAGCTATTTAGTTAAGGCTCTTTGAGAAAGGGACAGCTGAGTGTTCTAAAAGGAACATTCTGTTTCTTAAACAGAAATTCCACATACAGCCTATCTCAGCAAGAACCACACACTCCTGACGACAGGAGTCTGATGCTCATACCGTGTAATTTTACTGGAATTCACCACGGTTCATGGTTCTTGTAGTAACTTAACACTGACCTTATGTTTCTTTCCATGATGACAGCCTACAGTCTCCTCTTCAGATGCTGGCAAGAGAGGCAAGTTGGCTGAACAATATAGGATTAAAGTTTGTAAGTGAAAGGAAAGCCTGGCCACAATCAGAAAAACCCAGAAAGTGTTTTAAGGACGGGATGTCAAATCTTTCCAAATCAGGGTAAACTGAGTTCACGAAGGCTGTCTAGAGATCCCTGATTTATACTGAAAATGCTAATCAACAGAAGTTTGTAATAAGAGGCAAAAACAGCTGCCATTTAGCTGTGTGAGACCAAGAGGAGAGACACATGATCTCCAAAGTGTTCTGTCCCCGGTGCTGAGGCTGCTCACAGTCACATCATTGGGCCGGCTGATGCTATCCACACACCAGCAGGTGCATCCTCATGTTGCTGAATGGAGATCCGCAGACCACCATTAATATGCCTCAAGTGAATCTGTCTCCCTGCTGACCACTGATGTAGCACCAGATCAGGTCTCCAACTCCTATCCCAGCAACAGAGTGATGATGCTTCCTGACTTCACTGGCTTTACTCAGCAGCAGCAGCAGCAGCAGCAGCAGCAGCAGCAGCAGCAGCAGCAGCAGCAGCACCTGGGAACTTGACAGAGATGCAGATTCTCAGTTCTACCAAAGATCTCCCTCCTGAGAGGGAGGGACAGCAATCTCCTTCAGCCAGCACTCTTCCTGTCCAAGATTCCCATGCAGGCTAAGATTTCAGAATCACGAATCTAGACCAGCGGTTCTCAACCTGTAGGTTGAGGCTCCCACAGGAGTCGCATATCAGATATCTTGCTTATCAGATACTTACATTATGATCATAACAGTATCAAAATTGCAGTGATGAAGTAGCAATGAAATAATTTTATGGTTGAGGGTCACCACAATATGAGGAACTGTATTAAAGGGTGTTAGCATTAGAAAGGTTGAGAACCACTGAACTCACTCCTTCTAACTCACAGCTGTCAATCAACTGCCGAGTATACTCACCTAGTAGCACTTGACATTCGAAGACAACTAGGTCAATTAATTTTAAGAATGAGATTTTAAAAATTTTCCAAGTGTGTCTGCAGCCAGAGCTGGTTATCATTGTGAATCTGAACGTGTCATGTGCTTCTCCTAGTCCACTTTAGAATCTGTGATGGTTTCTACTTTTCTACAGCCCTAAGTCCAAACAGAGTTTTCTAAAGTGCACTGGAGTGCAGATCGGAGAAAACACCCATCTCTGGCGTCTGCTGTATTCCAGAGCCCATTCCTTCAGTTCCTCAGGATTAGGTTCAGCTTGGCTGCAGGGAGCTAGGCTTGTCATGATCCTTTCTATTTCATTAGTCATCCCTTTGACCTCTTTCATTACCAGGACCCTGGTCCTCAGAGCCAGCTACATGGATTGTGTGACCAGACAGACCCAGCTGCTGTCAGTGCTGAATATGAGCCCCAAGGCTGGACCTAAGCAAGGGCAAAAGGAAAAGGGCTAGAGGAGGCTCTGAACACAGTGTGAGCAGGGGATACTCCTGTGGTTGGACAAACACCAGTAAGTTTCAATGAAGTTTGAAAGGCAACTTCGCCCAGGTCGATAGGGGGTGGAAGAGTTCCCACTCCGTGTTTCCTAGGCTGGGTTGGAATGGGTCTGAATTTGGTCAGACATGGGTGGGCAAGAGCACAGAGTCAGAGACCAACTTTGGAGGCAGGGAGAGTTCTATATTGTCTCTGCTTTGCCAGGGCCACAGCCAGGATCAGGGAGAGAAGAGGATGGAGAACTGGTAGTGATGGTGAGATCCTAAGTGGACTATTCTTGCAGTTAGTGTGGCCTCAGGAAAATCATCTCTGGAGCCTTCTGCACACCCTGCAGCCCTTGGCAGAGCACCTAGCTAGCTACTCAGTGGGAGTGAAGTTATGGTTATTGGAGAAGAGTCTACAACCACTAATTTACTAAGCCAGCATAATCTCTAACAACAATCCATAAAGATTTGTCCTTATACCCACAGATGAGTGTAATCATTACCCCTCATCAAAAAATATTCTCTTTGCAACAGATGGAGACGACTACAGAAAACCACAACCAATCAAAATGGAGAGTTCTGGAGTCCAGTTCCAATGGATACATCTACAAAGTGCTCCCACACCTAAGGCTCAGGAAACATTGTGGAAGAGGGGGTAGAAAGATTCTAAGAGCCAGAGGGCCAGGGAGTTTGCTGTAGACTGTGTCTCCTAGTAATGTCAGAGCTACACCCATAAACTCTCACCCACATGGCTGAGCAAATGTGAGCTGAACAAGGATGACACCAGTGAGCATGCTGAACTGGACAGAGAGAAGCCCATGAGTCTTCAGCCTACAAAAGACCTAAAACTGGGAATAGTGGAGGTGGTCTTCCCCAGGGAAGAGCACACCAATTGGTTATCACTGCCAGTCAGTCAGCCCTGAAGATACACATACAGATGGCATCATACCGAGTGAACAGGTTATATTTAAGTAAGTGTGTGTGTGTGTGTGTGTGTGTGTGTGTGTGTGTGTGTGTGTTTGTGTGTATGCATTCAATAACAATGAGTGAAAAAAGAGACTATGTATTTGAAGGAAAACCAGGAAGGGGTATGTGGTATATGGGAGGGTTTGGAGGGAGGAAAGGGAAGAGATAAATGATGTAATTCCAAAAGTAAAAAATAAAAAAGAGATGATCTCAACTTAAAGAAATTAACAACACTAAAAACACAACGATAACAACAAACCTCTCCCACAATAAAGAAACAAAAATGTAGTTTTCTCTTTGTTTCAAAGTAAAGAATTGCATTATAAGTCATAGTTTTTGGTATGTTTTGATTTCACTTGCTTTTTTTCTAGCAAAGTCACTGAATAGTGTCCCAATATCATAGGAAGTTCCTTTATTGTAGGAGGCTCAGGAACTGCTTGCCAAAGCCTTTCTGATTGCAAAGGACAAGGAGCAGACTTCAGTCTCACCACCAGCTCTTGGATCCTCCCCTCTCTCCACTCTTATTAGCCCTTCTTCTTGGTGAGATAACCACTGGGAAGCAAATGATGGGACTGGCTCCCGCATGTTCTGTGTCACCGTTGTCCCAGCACATCTCACAGGCAGGACAGAGTGTAGGTCAAAGGTTTTGTGATTGGACTGGTGTTTATGTTTCTCTTTTGGAGCTGGCAACGTACCTTCCCACACCAAACAAACTAGATTGTAGTGGGGAGGGCTTCATGTAGGCACCAGGTTGACTTCTCCATGTTCAATGAATTGTGTGGGTGTTTTCTTCAGAAATGAGGCCCCACACTCAGTTTGCAGAGAACAGCTTTTTGTCTTAGCAACCAATGTCTGATTTGATCTAAGTCCCACTCCATGAGAAGGAACCCACACTTGTTACTGCTTGGGGAACTGAGAACCAGAGACTAGAGAGCCCAGAGATCAAGAGTAAAACCAAACCCTACTGGTCTAAAAAAAAAATCAATGAAATGACTCCTAATGATATTCTGCTATACTCATAGATCAATGCCTTATCCAGTTACCATCAGAGAGGCGTTCTTAGGCAGCAGATGGGAACAGATGCAGAGACCTACAGCCAGACGTTATGTGGAGAGAGAGTCTAAATTGGAGGTCTCCATCAAATCCCTCCCCTTAGAGATCAGGGAATCCCACAGAAGAAGAGGCAGAAAGATTTTAAGATCCAAAGGGGATGGAAGACAGAAGAATAAGGTCCTCGGAATCAACCAAGTCAGGTTCATATGAGCTCCCAGAGATGGAAGCAGTAAGCACAAGGCCTGCATGGGCCTGCACCAGGTTTCTGTGTATATATTATAGTTATAGCTTTATGGGACTCCTGACTGAGAATAAGTGGGTCTCTGACTCTTATACCTGCTCTTGGGATGCTTTTCCTCCTGTCCAACTTTGATATGATAGTTTTTGCTTCATCTTATTGTATTTTATTTTGTCATATTTGGTTATCATCTATTATAAGCCTTTTCTTTTCTAATGAGAGATAGAAAGGGAGTGGATCTGGAGGGGAAGGAAGGTGGGGAGGAATTGGGAGCAGTAGAGGGAGGGGAAACTAGAATCTGGATATAGGAGAAAATAATTTATTTTCAATAAAAGAAAAACAAGGAAGAAAGGAAAAACATAATTTAAAATTGTGTTTAATTTTAAAAATGATCACAATATAATTTTGACATATATCTCAGAAAAAGTGTAGATAAACTGACTGATAAATTTATTCTAGAATTCTTTTAATTTTTATATATTTGTTTGTTGAAAGTATAAAAGTTTTATTCCTAATTACTGACATTCATGTCAATGAAAAATAAAATTTAGACAGTCCTAGATGATTATTGATACAACTTATAATAAATTGTATATAAACTAAATAAATAGAAAATAAATGTGTCTCACGAATAAAAGTTAGCTTGAAAATTAGAAAAAAAAAAGAACTGGCCCCCAAGGAAACCTATCCCCCAGGTCCACTCTTAACTGGACTACTTTGCTCTCTTCCTCTCCACCTTTAAATTCAGCAGGCCTTGGGATTAGATTGCAGCAGCAGAATAAAATGGGCATTACTTTCCTGGCTCTTGAGAGGCCATAAATCTTCTATTTTCCTTCTTGCAACTGTGCCTCATGTAAAGAAGTCCAGCTGGTCCTGCTAGAGAGAGCATGGCCACATAGTAGAGACAGAGGTGTCTTAGTCAGTCACGGGCAGGAGAGGGATCGTCCTTAACCCTTCAGTCCTAGCTGGATTTCCTCTGACGCCATCACTGACCCCTGTGAGAATCCCTACCCTACCAGAAGGACATGTAACATAAGACTTGTTATTTTAAGCATCTTGGAGTAATTTGTTACAAAGCAATTGAAATAGTTACACACTGGTGGTGACTGTCAATTTGACAGGACTTGGAGTCATCATGGAAACAAACTATGAGGCATGTCTGTATCAGAATTTGTAGATTAGGTTAATGGAAGTAGGGAGATCCATTCTTCATGTGACTAGAACCATCCTCTTATATGGAATAAAAGGGAGAAGGGGAGCTGAAGAGCAACATTCATCATCCCCTCCTTCCAGACGACCAGTGCAATGTGATTAGCTACCTCGTGTTCCCGCCATCATGTCTTCTGCATCAAGATGGACTGTATCCCATAAAACTGCAATCCAAAACAAATCCTCCCTTAAGATACTTCTTGTCACCAGGCACGTCCCACACCTTCAACCCCAGTACCTCAGAAGCAGAGGCAAGCAGATCTCTGTGCATTCCAGACAGGCTTGGTGTACATAGTTCCAGCCAGCCATAGCTATATAGAGAGACTTTATTGAGAAAAAAAAAAGAGAAAAATTAATCAAATAAAAATATTGCTTCCTGTTAGGTCATAGCAACAGGTTATAAAAACAGCTTTAATACTTAATCCATTACTTGTTGCTGTGATGATACACTGTGACAAAAGCGACTTCAGGAAGGAAGGTTTATTTTGGCTCTCGGTTCCGGGGTACAGTCCATCGGGGTGTGGAGGTCATGAGAGCAGGATCCTGACACAGCCGGCCAGATTGAATCTACCGGCAGGAAGCAGGAGGAGGTAGATGCTAGTGTCGAACCCACTTTCTTCTCCTTATTCAGCCCAAGACTCCAGCCCAGAGAATGGCTCTACTCAGTTAGGGTGGGTCTTCCAGTTCAGTTAGCCTAGTCTATGATCCCTCACAGGTGTACCCAGAGGTTTGTCTCCTAGGTGATCCTAGATCCTGTCAAGTTGGCAATCAATACTGATCATCCCAAGTATGGGCACTGCAGAGTGAAGATGACACACGTTTTTCCTTTAGAAATTTGTCCATTCATGTTCTAATCTGCTGACTTGGTCCCTGTTGTTAACATCCAAGGAATTAGTACAGAGCAGATGAAATGGAATCTGGATGCAGTTGGAGAAGATACTCTGTATTTTTGTAGGGTTATGACCTCAGTACAAAGTTTAGCTCGTTCCCTAACCCTGCCCATCATCCTACATTCTCCTCTGTCTTCTATCCAGTGGAAGTAATTTTTATGGCATCTTGAATGCACGCATAAAACAAGCCCCCAAGACGTGAATCTGTGCAGACTGAGGTGAGGGACGTGGGGAATGTCAGATCTATTTCTTGCCTGGTTCTCAATTTATTCCCATGACCACATTGAGCTCTGGAAACATCAGTGGGAAGACTGGATGGCTGGATTAGATATGCCCATGTTTAAGTATAAGGTACAGGCTCTGAAAATCCATCCCACCTTACTCTAGAGCTTTACGATTCTAGAACACTCCATCAAATCTTGAAGACCACTCTTCTAGACCATCCGACCACAAGTCACTTCAACTTCCTTTTAGCATTACCTTGAACCAGGAAAGCCTGTCCTAGGCTAAGGGACAATTTTGAGTCACAATAGTTAGGGAACGTTCATTCAAAAGAAATTAGAGACACCCCAAAAACTGTAGATGAGAAAAGTGCTGCAGTCCAGCCCTCCCAGAGCTCAGCTGTGCATACCAGCTCAAGCCTGCTCCCCTTCACTGCCAATCACACAGCCAAATTCCAGGTCCCTTGTTTCCTTCCTCAAAGGAAATTCCTGGACATGATACCCATTGCTTTATTTCAGATGTCATCATCTCTTAGTTATTCTGGTCCTTGGACTCCTTATCCAATAATGATGGGTTCTTGATGGCTCCCACTTGGCCTGAGATGGCTTCCCACTCAGGATCCCTGATGCAGTTTTGCCAGGCCATTTTTTTGGCACATTATGAGACTGAAAATATAGACCCCCAGGGCCTTTACCCTATAATCCCTCTGTCAGCTTTATCCCAAGTTTGTTAGA